>SNQJ01S0079192.1:35991-59889 GCA_010110895.2 Picea sitchensis | reverse complement strand
TGCTGGGTTTTCTTCCCCTAGAGGGTTTCCCAGGATAAATGTTGTGTCTCTTGTGGATGTGTATTTCTCAGTGATCTTGTTCTTATGATGCTCTTATCTATTGAAATGCAAAGAACTATAATAATGGCATAAACATTAACACACATATCTCAATGCAAGGTACCCACTTGGAGTGATGGGTCTAGCTTCTTGGCAATCCCATTATATGATAGCACACATTGATCTCTCTTAACACAACCTAACAAATAAGGGTTAGTTTTAGTATTTGTGTAAGTTTTACCAAAGGGAAGCAACATTAACCTTATACATGTGACAAGTCCTAGGACAACAAGTATTTCCGAAGTTCGTAGGTAAAAGATATGTAATGTGATGAATAAATATGGAAAAGGGAAGGTAAAAACTTCATGTGATGACCCTCAAAGTCATTTACATGCATATGCATTTTTATTTGTTCATTTATCTTTCATGAGCTAGGATTTTTTTATACAATAGCTTTCAATAGGGAGCTATAGCATTGACTTGTCCTTGACATTGTTTCTTACTACCCCTTTATGCCTTGTTCTTTATGTGCTCATTATATTGAACAAGTACCTTTTTCATTAGATAATGAGAAGAACTACAGAACAACAATATGACACCTTGTGAAGGTACCTTTGAAGTTGTCACCCCTTGGGGGGGTAAGATTTTTCTCCTACTCGGGGACATGCACTCTAATTATAGAGTGTATAAGGACTATAGAATCGCCTTTAGACTTGTTACCTACACACCATTTAACTTGACAAAGGCATGAGAAGGCGTGAATCTACCACACTTGTGAGATAAAAACTACTTTGCAAAACAATAATTTTTTTTCACTTAGTCTAAGCATGGAAGTAAAGCATGAAAATACATGTAATAAATTATTCTAAGGCGAATCAAGTGCATCAAGAAACTCAATCAAGCAATGCATGGAAATAAACACATAAATGAAGGCAAGCATGCATGGAAAGCAAACATGCACTCTAAACTCCTACTCAAGGAAATAAATGGATCCATGAAGTATTGGTGATAGAGGGTAAGGTATCAAGGTTTGAGGTAGGATGGTGATCTTGAAGTACAAACTTGAGACCTAAATTCAATGTAAATATCGTGTGACAATTCTTTTGAATCCAACAACACATAGGGCTAATGTAATCAAGTGGCAAAGGTGGCTCCAACTACGGGTATAGTTGAATCTCCTTTCTTACCATGATCAAAGGACAAACAAGATTTTCCAGGTCCTAACAAGATGCCAACTAGGTCTGTCTTTGACCTCAAGTTGGCTCTAAGTTTCAACTGCCAAAGAAGGGTTTGTTGTTGTTTTATAACAACAAATTGTTCACGAACTTCTTTGTTGTTTTGTTATGGTTACATAGGTCTTTTAGGTGCTCTAGCATGTAGTTTTTGTCACCAAGATGTTAGCACATGCATACCATAAAATATGTAACACACCTAAAGATATTTATGGTTGAAATAATGATTTTCTAAACACTACTAGCATACATGAAAATGAAAATAGAGTATTTTTGGTCAACATGATACTGGATAAAAACCCGTTGAGAGCTGGTTTGGAATCACAGTGTATATGTGTGGAGAATGAGAAGGTGGAATACAAAAGTACAATATATAGAAGAACTTGTTAAGAACCGAACATCAATATGGCATAGAAAAACCTCAAGAGAATTACTCAGCAGCCTTGAAAAGAGAGATAATATGATAGAAGCCTCTTGAGAGGCAACCTCCTTTTACTACTTAAATGTTCAAGTACAAGATGATTCAAAATAAATCTCCTTGGTATATATATAGGAGACTGAAAAGGAGGTTTCAATGGCTAATGAGGCATAAATAAAACTAACATTACTAATCAAATCTGAAAACTATTAATGGCCTAAAATGAGCATAAATAAAATAGCATTACTAATCCTAATACTGAATTAAAATTGGTAATGGAATGAAAATATTTAGGGCTTAACGTACCCCTCCCCTTGAGACAAGTATTATGCACTTATGCTTGAGTAACTCTGGATGTACGTATAAAAGACTCAATAAACTAGGTAGAATCTGATTTGGTAGTTTCCTCCATTTAATGAGATACTACGAAAATGGATCTATTCCTCAGTTGAATTCTTGTGTCAGTGATATATTAAGGCTTCAATATGATTTTTCCTTCTCGTCAAGTTAAAGAATATAGTTTAGTGGGATCTTATGCTTTATAACTTTCTTCAAGCATGGAAACATGGAAAGCTAGGTGTACTCATGAAGGCAGTAATCTCAATTTGTATGCCATAGTACCAATCTTTTTTGCAACACCTTATAGGGGCCATAAAAGTGCTTTGGTGATAATTTATTATCCTTCTTGGCTTGCTTAGGGACATCTGTTTGTATGGTTGTAGTCTTAAAAATACCCAATCCCCTACTTAGAGCACAACTCTCTGATGTTGATCTACATGTTGTTTCATGTGATTGTACCCATGGTCGAGGTTGTCCTTTAGATTTGGAGAACTTGTTGTTGAGATCTCATTTGATGTGATCTTCCTTTGCTTGAACTTTAGATTTTTCTTTTAGAGGAAAGAAGTGATGATTGAAGGAGGGTGGTATTCATAAAGTACCATAAATAGTGTCATTTTGTTGCAGTGTGAAAGGAAGTGTTATACCACCATTACACTTAAGGAGTAACCATTTGAACCATTGTGCTTGTTTATGAGGAGACAAAACAGGTATCACTTCTAGACATTTGTTCCTATCTCGGTTTGTCCATCGGTTGAGGATGATAGGATGAGCTATGAGCCAATTAATTACCCAAACAAGAAAATAATTACATCCAAAGGTATCCAGGTGAAGATGGGATCTCTATCACTTCTGATAATCTTTGAGAACGCCATGCCTTGGCTTTGGTATCTCCATGAATGCGGTGGCTTATTACACTAGCTTTGAAGGGTGAGAGAGTGCACAAAAGTCGCGTGCTTAGTCAATCTATCAAGCAATCACCATGACACTCTTTCCATGAGACTTTGAAGCCAACCACGTGATGAGAATCCATGGAAACCTCCTCCAGTAGTACGACTTGGGATGGATAATGGTTATAAAAGACATGGGGTCTTAATTGTTTCCTCCTTGTTTTGTTGGAAAACCAATTATTCTGCCACAAACCTTTGAATTTTTGGTTTGCCAACAAACATTTGAACATCGGTTTAAGGCCATCCCAAAAAGTCCTTCTTGACTCTGTAGGTAGGTTTTCAAAAATCACGAGAATTGCCCTCCCTACCGGAAGTGTCTGATTTAATAGCACCTTTGTTTGAGTTGGGAGTTCTTACATAAATATAGTCTTTGTACCATAGTGAATCATTTTCCGTAAGTAATACGTGCGCAGGAATCTTGTCTTTGCAACTTTTGAATGAGAGTTCACACTTTTCGTCATTCTTCCATTCATCCTTACTTCTATTATCCAATGGGTTGGATGATCAAGATAACCGCAGAAGGCCTCAACATCTTCATCCTTTCGTGAGTGCATACCACAACATTTGCTTCCCTTTTTATAGGCGATTTCAAAATCATAACCGGTATCTTGGTTACCATTTTTTGTTGTTCTTAAGAAGATAGTCTTTGTTCAAAGTAGTATTTAAGACTATCATCATACATTTGACAGAAGTACACCTAGGTAAGGACGCCATTTCTTTAATGCATGTAGTATTGCCATCATTTCCTTCTCATAAATGGGTTTGCAATGTAAGTCTCTTCCTTGAGTGGTCGACTTTCTACCAAAGCGGGGGCCTTCCTTCTTGCATTAGACGGCACCAATTCCATTTCGAGGCATCACATTCCACTGATAAAGGTTTTTGTGCTGAAATTAAAGATTAGTCAAGACAGGAGGTATACACATCACCTCTTTAAGTTGTTCAAAAGCTTTGAAGATTTGCCTCTTGGAGTCCATGAAAATGCATCCTTCTTAGTTAGTGCCGTTAAAGGTCTTTATTTCTTCCATAGTTCGAACAAACTGCGGTAGTAACCCGTCAAACCCAAAAGTCTACTCTAAGATTTTTAATGTTTTAGGAATCGACGATCCATCATGGCCTTAATCTTATTAGAATTACCTTGAGCACCTTCAGCAGAGATACAATATGACCCAAATACTCTGTTTCCCTTTACTCAAAGAAACACATTTGGATGGTTGGCATATAGTTCTTTGCTCCTTTAGTGGCGTTGTAGCACCTTGTCAACATGTTTGAGATGATCCTCCCAAGACTTGCTATAGATTAGTATATCATCCAAAAATACTAACACAAGAATTTTCGAAGGAAGGGCTTGAAATAGAATTCATCAGCCCTTGGAATGTGGAAGGTGCATTTATGAGCCAAAGGCATGACCAAAATTCATAATGACCTTCATAGGTTGAATCGCATTTTGGGATATCTTCTTCCCTTCGATACGTCTGATATTTTGGAGCGGAGATCCAATTTTGTGAAATAAGATTGCTCATGTAGTTCATCTAACAATTCATCAATCACGGGAATGGGAAGCTTATCTTTAATAGTGATCTTGTTGAATCTTCATCTGGACCACGCTCGCCATGAGCTATCTTTCTTGAATACCATTACCTTTGGTGCAGACTAAGAACTTTGGATATGTCTAATGATGCCGACCTCTGGCACATTTCTTCAGCGTAAACAATTTCACTCTTACTGGGCAAAGGGTATCTGTGGCTGATGTTGGAACACTCGAGTGGAGTGAATTCATGATCATGATTTGAGTTGGTGGGAGACCTTTTGGAATATCTTCAAATGCTTTTGGAATGCTTATCAATGATCCTTTGGAGATCTTGAGGAATAGATAGCTTAGTTGTTTGAACATCAGTAAGCATATTTTTTGCAATAATGCGTATGATGCCTTCTTCAATAATTTTGTCATGCCATTAGAGGCTTTCACCTTCTTACCGGGCTTCCTTGTGATACCTCAACTCAATTTCTTTCCTTCCAATAAGAATTTCATGAAAGTTCTTGAAAAGGAATTAAAGCCTTTACATTCCTAATGATTGTAACCATTGGATTCCTAGTACAGCTTATCATCCGCACCACCCATGGGTATATGTAATCAGTGGACTATTCATTGCATATTCCCCATAGGTAAGATTGATCTTATTGCATTTTCTGAGCAATTGATAGTTCATCCACCTGCAGCAACCATTAGTCATGTTGGTCTTCTGGCTAATTCTGATGAATGAAATTATAGAGTGCTTGCAGAATCAATTAGGACTAATTACCTTTTCTTTTGATGTATCCTTAGATCTTGAGGGTTTGAGGAGTGTAATTCCGGTAATGCATTACCGATATCGTGGGAGTTAACTCTTCAGAATGAGAATTGCTTCTACATTTCATCTTGAGATAGTTCTTATTCTTGGTGTCTTCTTCCTCTTCACAATCTATGTAGAATAATTTCTTCTCACCACACTTGTAGTCCTTCTTGTACTTACTATCACAATTAAAACATAGTAGCACGCTTTCTTTCCTCCAATTGTTAAAGTGTCAGCTTGTAGGTTGATATGTTTTAGGAAGAACATTGTTCTCTCTATAGATATTGGGATAGGTCCTTCTAGTATGCATAGCCATATTTTTACCTTCAACATTTCTTGCCATAGCCAAATGCATTCTCCTCCAATGATTTGAGTTTCCCAAAGGCGAACCTCATGTTGAATGTTAGTCCTTTAAGTTCTATAGATACATCAATCAAATTGCTCCATCCCAGGATATAGGATTCTACCTTATATTCAATCTTTGAAGTTCCCTCAATGTGCTCGATGTGTGAAGACCTTTGATATTTATCAATTGCCTAAAGAATGTATTGCTCCTTGTATCCTCATAGTGTGAAATCATTTCTTCCACCACTTAGACATTGTCAAGTGATGAGTGATTTCTGAAATTTCAAAACCATGATACCAAATTGATTAGTTCTAAATATAAAGAAACAGTCATTGCCTGCTTTTGTGTATGTGGCATTATGGATATCAAAGAATTGCTCCATCTGAAGTATCCATGTAGAAGCTGGGTCCTTATATCAAACTTCCTCATGTCAATCACCAGGAACATGGTTAGTCTTCAAACAGAAGGTTAGATTTCTCCATTCTTGATTCACCTTCCTTGTGTCACATCATGAATTTCATGGGATGCATTTTTTCACTTTCGGGTGTCTTCTATTCACGAAATTTTCAATACTTCCTTGTGATCTCCCCTTTGAAAACCATCTATCTTAGTATCCAACTTAGCTTCCATTAGATCCATCAACAGCTTCCATTGAATCCATCATAATATCAACAGCTTCCATTGAATCCATCAACCAAAACTCATTGAATCCATCTTATTTTGTAGTTCATTTATGTCCCTAAAATTTCTTCACCTTCATCAAAAGTCAAAGTAGGAATTTTTGGAGGCTTATTTGGTGTAAGTTCCCTTTTTTGGTGGCATATTCAGCGAGTATCACTTTTTGAACCTTGATTTTGGTGGTTACGCTAGACAATATTTCTTCTATTGTATCTCCCAAGTTTAAACCCTTCTAGGTATAAAACTTTCCTTTATGTATTTCTCATATATTTCTTCTCTCTGTGTGCACACGAGGTCTGATCAAAATTGGATGTTCCAAATTGAAGAATTCGGTAACTTCCCCACAACTTGCCGATTTTGGCCTTTCGAGGAGATCTCCACACTTGTATAGTATGCCCACTTCAAAATAATTGATATAAAATTCTGAAACTTCTTTTAAAATACTACAGGTATCCCTTGATCCAATGCAACCAGTTCCACGCAATTTTGATACTCTAGGAAGAGATTATGATTGTTTTACCTAGAACACCTTCTTGAGACTAGTCAATGCAGGACTAGTCCGGATACCCTATCTTATGAGGGTGTATCTACAGAATTAAGATATTGAGATCTTTGAACTTTTTCCATAGATAAGGAAATATAATTTCACAATAGAAATTTTTCCGGAGTTCAGGGTCAAGCATTACAGAAAAAGTTTTATAGCAAAATTTCTGTGTCAATTTAGGATGATTCAGAACCCTATCTTGTACCGGCTGTATCTACAGTGATATAAATACAGAGCTGAATTTTAACACAACGTACCTTGATACGTCTTATAAAAACCCTTTAAGACGTTCCTCATGAAACGTTGTAGAAAAAGTTATGGCGAAAATTCCAATGTTTCTCAGATGTAACAGTGAAACC
This sequence comes from Picea sitchensis, assembly GCA_010110895.2. Lineage (NCBI taxonomy): Eukaryota > Viridiplantae > Streptophyta > Pinopsida > Pinales > Pinaceae > Picea > Picea sitchensis. The sequence goes on along the minus strand of SNQJ01S0079192.1, from coordinate 52,657 downwards.
CCCAAGACAGCAGACTCTGATACCATATGTTAAGAACCAAACATCAATATAGCATGGAAAAAACCTCCAAGAAAAGTACTTTCAGCCTTGAAAAGAGATAATATGAGGATAATAAGCCTTCTTGAGGGGCAACCTCCTTTACCCACTTAAATGTTCAGAGTACAAGATGATTCAAAATAGAAATGTCTCCTTGGTATATATACAGGAGACAAGGAGGAGGGTTTCTAATGGCCTAAAATGAGCATAAATAAAATAACATTACTAATCTAAATCACAACTAATGGCTAAAGCCGACATAAATAAAATAACATTACTAATCTAGTATGCCCCAATTAAATGGTAATATGAGCCAATGTGGGAGCTTAAGCAGGAACTTGATACAATAATAGCTTATTCGAAGATGCAACACAAGTCCAAGAGTGAAAGATGTGCCTAAGCATGGTGCGTCCTCCTCAAAAGTTTCCAAAACCATTTAAATGAAGCGCCCTTGCTCCCTTAAGCTCCGATGGAGAAACCCTTGCAACAAACTATGAATATGTGTTGTAGCTCTCTGGAAGATCTGATGGAGAAACCCTTGCAACAAACTATGAATATGTGTTGTAGCTCTCCATTGAAACTGTCCTCAAAGCAAACTGACCATTGCAAGTCCTTCCTGCTAGTTGTGCGCCCTCCTCCTAGCAAGAACAATCTCCACAAATAAATGAGTGACTAAGCCTCCTGGCTACCTCCATGAATGGGGGCGCCCAAGATTTCCTCACTCAATACCACCATCCTCTCCTCAATTCTCCCTCTCAAACTCCTCAAGTGAACATAAGAGTGAATGAGCCTCCCTTTGCCCTATGCGTTCCTCTTAAGGGAACACGAGAAAACCTAAAGTATGTGTGGATGAGATAATCTCATCCCATCCCTAATCAATGGTTGAAATCTCTCCAAAAGAATCTCAGCTGAAAACCCAATTTACTTAAGTTTCCATAGTTTCACTTTATGTCCCTCAATTCACCCACAAAGTGAATTAATAGTCATTTTAGGCTTAAATGACCAAATTTCACTTTTGAATTAAATATCCTAAGTCAAAGTGAAATTAGACATAAATTACATGGTACATGGTACATAGTATTTCCCTCTTGTGTTTAAAGGCTCACAAACACAAGGGGACCATTTTCCAAGGTACCCAAATCTCAACACTCCCTCTTACCGAGGAAAGTGCCCTTCACCACCAATATCATCCCTATAGTGGACATGGTTGCCTACTGACAACTACTTTGTGAGTATGGCTGTACCTTGATCAATGAAAGTAGTCTCTGACACATATCTGCTCAATCGGTGTGATCTATAGATGGAAGTGTCTCTCCACCTATCCAAGATCACCTAGATCTTAGTATAAAACCAAAGATCTCAACCTTGGTCTCCCACCAATGATTTCTACCTCCTGACATCTCACCAAAAATCAATACTCTTGGCATATCACCAAGAGTCACTCTTTTGGCATCTCACTAAGAGTCTCCCCCTCTTGGTATCTCACCAAGAGTACCATGATCTCAACATCTCACCAAGATCCTCAACTTGAGCTCTCGCCAAGTAACTTCCACCTGAAGTGGAACCAAAATCTGATTTGCATGTATCTGTATCCAAGTGAGGCTCAAGCCTTCGTGGTGCCCTACTGCTCCTCATCAATCTCTGATGCTCTGAAGCCCCTGCACCAACCCTATTTCTTGACAATTCTGAAATTGAAGTTGTCCCGGGTGGACCAGTCACCCCCGCTGATGGTGTCCATGAAAACTGAGTCTGAGCTCCCTCTGAATCACTACTATGAGTCAATAGGTCATCCTCAACTCTATCTCCCCATATGACGTTGGATGGTGTAACAACTAACAAAGAAGTAGCGAATGCACACTCTCTTGCAAACTGTGCATCGAACTCAAGCTCCTCTACTGTCGCTGATGAATCATCCTGCTACTTCTTCTTCTTCTTTTGACACTGTCCTGGATAGTGACCCATCTCTCTACAAAAAAACATCTTACTATGCTCATGTCTCTCTTCTGCCCACCATTGCTCTCTCCCTGTGGCGGGGCCCCAAACTTCGGACCCTGTCGACCTCCCTTGTCGATCTTCTTCTTGCCCTTTATTCAAAGAGAAATATCGTCATCACCTTGCAATGTTTGCTACTGTCCAGAAGTCTCTGATGTAAGTCTAGTCTCCTCCTGAATGAAATCATCCCACATCCTCTCCCAAGTGGGCATGATCTCCCAGGTAATGATGCCACAGACAAATGGACTCCATGGTTTGGGGAAGCTATTTAAGATTGTCCTCACCATATAGTCTGGGTCCACCACCTCTCCAACGGCTCCAAGCTCGTCTCTGATCTGGGTGTATCGACCAAGGTATGAAGTAATTGACTCATTCTTGAGCATGCAAATGCCCTTGAGTCGATCAAACATAACCATCTTCCGGTTCTGGTTAGAGCTTTGCTAAAGCTTGCATAGAGATGCACACATCTCAAATGCATAGTCTTTCCCAGTCAAGTGGGGAATGACGTGATCCCTCACTGCATCACACATCGTCCTCTTTTCCTTGTTGTTCATCTTCCTGAACTCTTCAAACAAGATGGGAGCAGTGGCAGGAGGAAAAACAACAGGTGCTTCAACTATATCCCATAGTTTGAGGTCCTCTAAGACAAAGACAATCATGGACTTCCAAGGAGACCAGTTGCTAGCTCCAACTAGCCTATCCTCCACACGCATCTGAGATGATGAAATCACTGCCCACTGCACTCAAATTGATGTTGCAACTACAAAGGAATGTTTCCTCACTCCTGTCAAGACAGGTGTGAAAAAAGGGAAACGAACAACGACCTCACTCCTAGCAATATAGGTGTGAAAAGAGGTCATGAAAAATCAGCCTCACTCCTAGAAAGTAGGTGTGAAAAGAGGCTGACAAAATATCCATCGACTGTCCTACAAATATCCACAAAAATTTTGCCAACAAGCTGCCACTAAACTTTGTCAGTGGCTTTCCACAAAATCTGCCCAAAAGATGTCTAAAATGGTCCACAAAGATGCTGTCCAAAACTCAACAAAAATCAACCACCAAGCTCTGATACCGTGAAGATTTTCCAGGTCCTAATAAGCTTCCAAATAGGCATGTCTTTGACCTCAAGTTGGCTCTAAGTTTCAACTGTCAAACAAGGGTTTGTTGTTGTTTTATAACAACAAACTGTTCAAGAACTTCTTTGTTGTTTTGTTACAGTTACATAGGCCTTTGAGGTGCTCTAGCATGTTGTTTTTGTCACCAAAATGTTAGCACATGCATACCATAAAATATGTAACAGACCTAGATATCTTTACAGCTGAAATCATGTTGTTCTAAACACTAGCATACATGAAAATGAACACATGTATTTTTGGTCAACATGACCTTGGATAACCCCCCCGGGGAAAACCAATTTGGAATATGAGTGTATATATGTGGAGAATAGAAGGTGGAATACAACAAGTACAATAAACATATGAACCTAATACAATAGCAACTTGACTCAAGCTACAACACAAGTCCAAGAGGTAGAGATGCGCCCTAGCATGGTACACCCTCCTCACAAGTTGCCTAATCCACTGAAATGAAGCGCCCTAGCTGCTGGAAACTTGGATGGAGAAACCCTTGCACCAAACTCGGAATCTGTGCTATAGCTCTCCACTGAAACTATCCTCTAAGCAAACTGACCACTGTAAGTCCTCCCTACTAGTTGTGCGCCCTCCTCTTAGCAAGAACAATCTCCACAAATAAATGAGGGACTAAGCCTCCTGGCTACCTCCATGAATGGGGGCACCCAAAATTTCCTCACTCAATGCCACTATCCTCTCCTCAATGCTCCCTCTCAAACTCCTCAAGCGAACATAAGAGTGAATGAGCCTCTCTTTCCCCTATGCACCCCTCTTAAGGAAAAATGAGAAAACCTAAAGTATGTGTGGATGGGATCATCTCATCTCATCCCTAATCAATGGTTGAGATCTCTCCAAAAGAATCTCAACTCAAAACCCACTCTACTTAAGTTTCCATAGTTTCACTTTATGTCCCTCAATTCACCCACAAGTTGAATTAATAATCATTTTAGACTTAAATGACCAAATTTTACTTTTGACTTAAATCTCCTAAGTCAAAGTGAAATTAGACATAAAGTACATGGTGCAAAGTATTTCCCTCTTGTGTTTAGAAGCTCAAAAACACAAGGGGACCACTTCCCAATGTACCTAAATCTCAACAAATTACCTATATGACTTAAGGTTGGTCTTATTTCCTAATAAAATCCTCTGAAAGGTTGATTATGCAGTTCTTCTAAGTGATCATTCTTCTTCCATACTTCATCCTTAGCTTCCTTATATTCAAGTGCCAAAGAAAAAGCGAGGATTTCCTAACTACTCGAGTCTTCATCCAACTTGCTCACATATTCATTCTTGGGTTGATTAGGGTCTTCAACATGATATCTTCTGTAATTTTCCCTATCCAACTTCACAAAAGTGCCATCATGATGGGGATAGTAGCATATGAAAGGTCCATTTGTAAGGATCCCCCTAAATGAGCACTGAACTTTCTCGACAAAAACATCCCCCAAGTGTTTGGGATATCAATGACAACATCTGTCATAACCGAGAAATCTAGATATATATTCAATCTTTCAACCAAATTCTTTATCACACCAAGCACTTCTACCACTCTCCTATCCATGGAACAAATGTTATGGTATGGTCTTTTTACCTTGAGGAGTAATTGTTGCATTGTTTTGAAAGGCATAACATTTGTTGATACCCCAAAGTCCATCAAACAATTTTGCAATAACAAATTGTTTACTTGCAAAGATATGTAAAATGGGCCGCGTCCTCCATTCCATCCTCCTTTTTCCATAGTTTTCAAGATTACAGGTGTATTGTTAGAGGACTCTACCTTCCTTCACCTAATCCCAAAATTTGTTTGATTTTCTTTATTTATGATGGTATCTTCACAAACTCCAAGATAGGGATAGAGATATGGGATTTGGAAAAGTAGGATTTCAAATCAATGTTGATAACTTCACAAGTATCTTTTGACATGTCCGAAACATCACTTGAAGTCTTTGTTGGTTGAATTCGTTGTTCTCTTTGTAACATCACTTAGGGTTGCAAATCTTGGGCCATTTGAGGTTGTGGAATAAGAGCACTTGGCTGGGTTGAAGGCTCTTGGGGTTGAGGTTGAACTTGTTTATCCCTTCTCCTCTTTATTTCTTCCTGAAGGGGTTTAGGGGGTAGAGATATGGAAATATGCGATTGATAAAGGTCCCTTTCCTTTGCCCATTTAACTTGTTCATTAGGAGAGTTGGAGAAAACATTAATCTCATCGCAAAAATCACTGACATAGTTGATAGAGTTTCTTGGCCCATCATTGTAACTCTCACTTGGTAATATAATAGCTTCCTTGGAAACCAAACAAGTTTCTTGTTTATGCAACAAATCACAAGGTTTACACCATGGAAAAGACTCTTCTTCTACCACATTTTTTCCCTCTAAGGGGTGGGGAACCTTTTGTTCACGATCATGTTGAGGTTGTGTAGGTCTATCCCAACCACCTGACCCTCTAGGTTGAAATCTATTTTGATGGGATTGCCTTTCCAAATGGAGTATCTTGGTTTCATAGCTTGATTTTGTTGTTGGAGGGTTTATGTTTGTTTAAAAAAATTGCTCCCATCATCTTCATAACATCAACTAGAAAGGTCATCATCTTATTCTCAGAACTTGTAACATTGGAAATATTATTCTTAGGTTCACTCTTAGTTTTGACAGAGCTTGCTTGGTTGAGTTTTCCATAAGAAATAAAATTATTTTCAACCTTACTTAGTACTAACTAGAATCATTTACCATCTATTTTGCAACATTTTGATCTATAATTGTTCCAAACATGCCATAATGACAAATCAATGCGTTAAATGGGTCCAATGATCTTGTGAAACTATTGAACATTGCCTCCTTTCTGATCATTGTTAAAGGCTTTCTTAGTTGCCTAAAATTGTAGAAAATAATGTGCATATGTGATGATCATATAAATGTTCTTTTGGCAGTTTTTTGTAGTTTCTTGCTCCATATACTCCCTAGAAACAAATTGATGCTTAATATGTGCCAACGACCTTACAAAACTGCAAACATATTGCAATTCAGTTTTACTACATGAGAGAATTGTAAGAAGAGGAGTAAATCAAGTTGTAGTTTTGTAAGATGCTAGAGAAAATTGTGGACATTTATTGGAGTATAAATTTATGGAGAAGATTGATGTAGGAACACAAAAGTGTAGCCACAATTTTGATAGGTGATGATAGGGTAGATTGTTGACTATGCAAAAATTTGTTGAGAAAGCAAAGCAACTTAAGGAACTAGATTGATTCAAACTTGATAGAAGTAAACCACACATCACATACCCTATGTTAGATAAAAATGATTGATCTGGATTGGATCATCATATAATTTGTCATATATTTTGGTACTTTCGGGTGGAAAATTAGAGTTGTTGACTTGTAGGTCCCATTTCAGGGGCATGTCTCACTTTGAAGACTTGGGGTGTAGAACCTTTCATAGCTTGTTTGAGGCCCTAGATGACTATTTTTGGTCAAATCAAAGTATGTCAAATAATTTTTCAAGAAACCAAAACAATTCTATAAATCTAAAAGTGCAATCCTTTATTAGAGTTTCCTAGTTGGTTAGTGTTTTGATTATGTTGCATTGTGTTTCCATAGATCATAACACCTACATATTTTCTATGGAGACATAAGTTCATTAGACAAACAAGTGTGACCATCAATGTTGCAAGTGTAATTGTGAGAAAGGCTATATTTCAGACTTCTCACAGTAGATGATTCTTGTTTTGTAATGGTCCTTTTGAGTTAGTTGTCAATGAAGCTTCCTATTGTTTGCATGTCATGTTCCTATTTCTCTGGTTTCTTTGTAAAATGAAATATGATTACACTTTGCACTCTAGTGATCAAGAGTGGGCTTACCTTGTAAAGTTTTTCTGAATGACGTGTAGTTCTCATTTCTCTTATTTGAAAACTGAGAAATATGAGTTTGTTACACTAAAAATCCGCATCAATGACATCTTCAAATATATGTAGCATCCTTAAGATTTATTTTGGTCGGATTTATGTATTGGTAAGTTATACAATGATCTAAACTTAATTAAATTGTTGTTTTTCTTTCAGGACAATATCCTTGTGCCCATTGTTGAGCAATAGATACCCTCTGGATGGAACCATTCAGTAAAATTGTACAAAGGAAATGGGTCACGTTCTTATCAAACCAAGAGTAGATTTACACAAAGTGTTACTATTGAACCACTGATATTACAATCAAATGAAATATGAATTGTTGTATTGAAATCATAAGGGCAACCAATATCACATTTATCTAATGAGTATTGTAAAAATGAGAGACAATAAGGATCACTTTGAACCATATAACAATATCTAATAAGTGTTGTTGTAATATACTATTGCGATAAGACACTAAGGCATGTGTGAATTAGGTAAGCAAATGAAAGTGTACTAACAGAGATGTGTCATACTATTCAAACAATAAAGTCTTGATTACTAGTTTGCATAGTTATATCATTCCCACAATGCATCTATTTATGATTTTTATTCCATGTATTGCAAAAAGAGGATTGCCTAAAAATGCCTTCAATATAATGAAATATTGCTAGTTACTCATCCACATAAATGACAACAGTGAGGGTTCTTTCACCAGAGACTCGGATAGCAGATTTGAACCAGATATTAGATCTGTGAGAACATCATAAATGCTTAAGCATCCAAGAACATGAACTGTGTAAAGGAGTGATGTATTAACCGAGAGCATTAACCTCGACTCAGTGAATCGTAAACAATTAAATTACCATGTAAACAACAATAAAAGTAAGGTAACATTTATCTCTGAATGAAATTGTTGTAACATTTCATGCATCAATCTGATCCTAGAGAGAAAATGGAGAAACAAAACACAAACATTGTCCAAAAAACAACTATATCATCATCATCACATGTACTCTTAAACTATGCAGTTTGAAAAGCAAGAAGAGATCCTCAAACAATAACCCAAAGTGATTGCAATAGGTCATTTCATAAGGTCATTGGACTTACCAAGGCATCGATTAGTTAGTTGACATAGTTTATAGCACAATACTCATAAAACTTTGCAAAAATGAGCCTTGTAACAATAACATTCAGTGAGATAATAATTCTGTACTTTTAGGACAATTTAGACACCTTTGCACAATGATCAAAATAGAAGTGATGTGGCTCCAACTACGAGCATAGTTGAATCTCCTTGTTTTCCATGATCAAAGGACAAAAACAACCCATGTGACTTAAGGTTGGTCTTCTTTCCTAATAACATCCTCACAAAGATTGATTATGCAATTCTTCTAATTGATCATTCTTCTTCCATACTTCATCCTTAGCTTCCTTATATTCAAGTGCCAAAGAAAAAGTGAGGATTTCCTAACTACTCAAGTCTTCATCCAATTTTATCACATATTCATTCTTGGGTTGATTAGGGTCTTCAACATGATATCTTCTATATTATTCCCTATCCAACTTCACAAAAGTGTCATCACGATGGGGATGGTAGCATAGGAAAGGTCCATTTGTAAGGATCTCCCTAAATGAGCAGTGAACTTCCTTGACAAAAGCATCCCCCAAGAGCTTGGGATATCAACAACAACATCCGTCATAGACAAAAGCATCCCCCAAGAGCTTGGGATATCAACAACAACATCCGTCATAACGACGACATCTAGATATATATTCAATCTTACAACCAAATTATTTATCACACCAAGCACTTCTACCCCTCTCCTATCCATGGAACAAATTTTTTGGTATGGTCTTGTTACTTTGAGGACTAATTGTTGCATTGTTTTCAAAGGAATAACATTGGTTGATGCCCTAGAGTCCAACAAACAATTTTGCAATAACAAATTGTTCACTTGCAAAGATATGTAAAACGGGTCGCGTCCTCCATTCAATCCTCCTTTTTCCACAGTTTTCAAGATTGCAGGTGTATTGTTAGAGGACTCTTCCTTTCCTTCACCTAATCCCAAAATTTGTTTGATTTCCTTTCTTTGTGATGGTATCTTCGCAAACTCCATGAAAGGGATAGAGATATGGGATTTGGAAAAGTAGGATTTCAAATCAATGTTGATATCTTCAAGTGGGTTGGAGACTCCTTCCAGTTGCAGCTGGAAAACAAAGGAAGTTGGTGCTTCCAATGAATGTAATTCTTAAAGACATAAGAAAAAGAATTATGTAGTTTTCTCCCGCTTTGGGTTTCCACGTAAAAACACAGGTGTATTGTGTATGTGTATGATCGCTCATTTGTTCATTGCTTATTTACTCTGCAACTATTGGATGATAATGCTACATTGATATAACACTTGCATATTGTGGTAAAAAAATATTGATTTTCTCTATTACTGATTCACCCCCCCCTCTCAATAATCCAACAATTGGTATCAGAGACGGTTCCTTCAAGAAATAGTTTAACCACTGGAAGAAGATCATGGATTATTCTGATAATGGAATACCAATGTTTAATGATCAGAATGGTTTTAAGTATGAGATGTGGAGCAAAAGGACATAAGTATTTTTACAAGCACAGGGACATTATATTTGGCTATCAGTTGTTACAGGATATGATAGTTCAAAAAGGTCAAAGACTGCAGTCAAGAAGAAATTGAAGAAGATTAACAAAATAGCAATGGATTTCATCTGGGAAGGATTACCTAATCCAGTTAGAGAAAATGTTGGTAAATGTTCATCAGCCAAAGAACTTTGAGATAAGTTACATGACATATATTCTTCACCCATCACATATTCAGAAAATGCCAAAGAAGATGCGGATACAAAACAAGAAGAAAGATGCTCATCATGTCAGACAGATTCAAAAGAGGAAGATTATGAAGAAGCATAAGTTGATTACAGAGAAAAAATGATCAGTGCAATTGAATATCTAAAGAAATAAACAGAAGAAAACAAGTCATCCAAGAAAGAATTGATGAAGCAAAAGGAAAGTGTTCAAGGTTCCGAAAAAGATCAGCAGGTCATCAATAATTTAAGAGTCATACTTCATCCTTAGCTTCCTTATATTCAAGTGCCAAAGAAAATGAGAGGATTTTCTAACTACTCGAGTCTTCATCCAACTTTATCACATATTCATTCTTGGGTTGATTAGGGTCTTCAACATGATATCTTCTATATTATTGCCTATCCAACTTCACAAAAGTGCCATCACGATGGGGATAGTAGCATATGAAAGGTCCATTTGTAAGGATCCCCCTAAATGAGCAGTGAACTTCCTCGACAAAATCATCCCCCAAGAGTTTGGGATATCAATAACAACATCTGTCATAACTGCGACATCCAGATATATATTCAATCTTACAACCAAATTATTTATCACATCAAGCACTTCTACCCCTCCTATCCATGGAACAAATGTTCTAGTATGGTCTTGTTACTTTGAGGACTAATTGTTGCATTGTTTTCAAAGGCATAACATTGGTTGATGCCCTAGAGTCCAACAAACAATTTTGCAATAACAAATTGTTCACTTGCAAAGATATGTAAAATGGGTCGCGTCCTCCATTCAATCCTCCTTTTTCCACAGTTTTCAATATTGCAGGTGTATTGATAGAGGACTCTTCATTTCCTTCACCTAATCCCAAAATTTGTTTGATTTCCTACTTTGTGATGGTATCTTTGCAAACTCCATGAAATAGATAGAGATATGGGATTTGGAAAAGTAGGATTTCAAATCAATGTTGATATATTTAAGGGGTTTGGAGCCTCCTTCCAGTTGCAGCTAGAAAACAAAGGAAGTTGGTGCTTCCAATTAATGTAATTATTAAAGACATATAAGAAAAAACATTCTGTAGTTTTCTCCCGCTTTGGGTTTCCACGTAAAAAGACTGGTGTGCTGTGTATGTGTATGATTGCTCATTTGTTCATTGCTTATTTACTTTGCAACTATTGGATGATAATTCTACATTGATATAACATTTGCATATTGTGGTAAAAAAAGATTGAATTGCTCTATTACTGATTCACCCCCCCTCTTAGTAATCCAAAAATTGGTATCAGATTCGGTTCCTTTAGGAAACAGTTTAACCACTGGAAGGAGATCATGGATTATTCTGATAATGGAGTACCAATGTTTAATGGTCAGAATGGTTTTAAGTATGAGATGTGGAGTAGGGAAAAAGTATTTTTACAGGAACATGGACATTATATTTGGCTATCAGTTGTTTTTTTTAACAGAAACAATTATTTATATATTTATCAAAAAAAGGTGATCATTACAAAAAGTAGATGCCTGTGGCTCTATCATCCAACTTATGCTGTGATTACAGTCTTTATTGTCGGAACCAGAAGTAAATGGTGTCTTTATGTTGTAGACACTACATAGTTGCCATGTAAAAATGGCTACAAAAATGTGAAGGAAAATTTTATATTTACACTTCATATAAACCTTGATTTGGAGTGGGAGGGGCCAACTTCGTCTCGCTGTGGCGCTCTATTTTCTTCAGCTTGGGTTGCGTCTTCATGATGATGCGCTTGAGCTGCTCCATCCCAGGCCAGGTCCGTGAATTTGGGGGGAATTGAGAAGTGATGATTACTATTGGACACCAAGTGGGAGGTGGAAGGGATCCAAGATTCATCTGTACCAGCTGAGCGTGGAGGGTGCTGAGGATTGGCAGACCGCTGATTTAACTCTTCAATTTTCCGTGTGTTGCGATTTATGCCTCTCATGGAAATGGATAATTCTTGATTATGTATGAAGTCCATTCTTTGCATTTTCCGTTGCATCTCGACCACTTTTTCTTGAATTGAATGGCTTTCTTGTTGTAACTCTCTGTGTTGAGTGTCCGATTGACCTTCAATTCGCCTGCACTCTTCCTTCAATTCTTGAGATTGTCCCCAAATTTCGTCCAGCACACAGGCTGGACAAGAGAAAGGATCTCGGTTGCTGATAGTGCTTCGGCACATGATGAAAAAGTGATTGAGGTAAGCGCAAGGCAAGGGCAGAGAAAGACCAAGAAAGGTGGGATCTAGGAGCTCAGAAGTGCAAGGGAGAAATTGAATAACGAAAGAGAGGGGCTGCAATTGAATGTTGGAAGAAGGCCTACAGAGTCCATTATAAAGTGGGCTCATGATTTCCATTGAGCGAGCAGTCAGAGAAGAATGAGACGGGGGATGGGTTTCCATGAGGGGAAGTACACAAACGGACGTTCGAAGGCAAAGTTTAAGTGCTTGGAAGTGAAATGTGTTGAGGTGTGGTACGGGAGCGAAGGTACGTGACATGTGAAGGAAATATGGGGAACGTGTTCGCGCATGCCAGGAAGAAGGGAGGACAAGACAAAAAGGGGGAGGGGAACAATACCAAAGGTGTGGGTGAGGGAGTGGAGAGTGACGTGGGATGCTGAAGTAGATGTGAGCCTGGAAAAATAGAGAGGTGAGTGAGGAGGGGGGGAGAGTGACATGGTTAATTCCTACAAGTGCAAGGGGGACTAAGGAACATAAATGCTTAGGGAAGCCAAACATTGGAATGGATTTGATTGGCGAGAAGGTTACTCTGTTCTAGCATTTTAGCCTCTTTGGCCATTTTGTCAACCTCCGTATTTTGTTTTCGGAGAATGTGGAAAAAACTCAGACGCACAAATATTTTCTTTAGATAATTTATAACTGCTGATATGCTTTTGAGAGGAGCTTTTGTCGAATTGGATACTCAATTATTTGATGACAATTTCGGAATTGCCCAAGACTATTAGAGCCTGTATGTGCCGATCTTGGGCAAACTTGAGTCCCATGTAAGCTGCTAGGAGTTCTTCTTTTTTGTTTGTTGTTTTTCCAAGACTCCAAGAATAATAGATTAACTTATTTCCCTCGGAATCATAGATGACCCCCCTGCACCTGCCACCCCTGGGTTTCTAGTTGCTGCACCATCAAAGAAAAGAAGGTGGGAATGTTGCTCGCTTTGCCAGGCGGAGAAGTTGCTATCGTCGAGGTGCAATTTCCAATCTGATTGCCTGGAGGCTTGTGCTTGGGATGTTGCTCTGTTCTTCATTGGTCCTCGGATATAATTAACCCAACCTTCTTCACTTGAATCCAAGATACCTAGGGGATCAAGATCTGTTGCTTTATTTATGAAAACTTCAGAAGTTATACCACATATCTTTGCGAAGGAGCTGCTGACTGAGGGAGACTTTCCATGAAAGATAGCCTGGTTACGAGCTAGCCATATCTCCCAAGTGACAAATTTAGGGATTTGTTTCCAAAGGAGGGTGAAACCCTTTTTATTTTTGAAACTGCTAGAATATCTTTGTTTCCAATGAGTAAGAAGGGTGGTCCAGCTGTCGGGAAGGGGGGAGATGTTTGGTAGATGAAGGTATATAAGGCTCTTGAGTTGAAGGGCAAAGTTTCATTATAGTACGAGATGGGTTATGGTTTCAGAGGCTTCAAGACAGAGGGGACATTTGGAAGGACCCTGAATGACCCGCTTTAATAAGTTTTCAACAGTTAAAATTTTACCATGAGCGGGAAGCCAACATAAGGGATTGACTTTGGGAAATGAGGGTCCAGACTAGATTTCCTTCCAAAGCTTGGAGGTGGGGAATCCAGGGAGATTCGAGAGAAGATGGGAATATCCCTCTTTGATAGAAAAGGGTTTTCCTCCCCAACTACAGGAATTTGTAGTAAAGCGGTTGAGGGGTGCACAACCAGCCAGATTATTAAAGAGAACAAGAAGAAGGGGGGTGAGATTCTCAGGGAGGTTGGGAGGTTTCCATATAACCTAGTCCCCTTGATTATTCCAGAGGCATAAGTCTTGTAGTTTAGTTAGATCATTCATGTAACACCAGTTTTTAAGAGGGTGTAAGATCTCTAGAGATTTTAAAGGCTCATGATTGGGGATTCTATCCATCCATATATTTATTCTCTCTCCATTGCCGGGAGCCCAAGAGAGTTTTGCTTGAATTAGAGAAGCTGCATTTTTTAGAAAACGCCAAATTGGGGAGCCTGGGGTAGCAGGCAAAGGTTCCTCTAAACATCTTAGTCTAGGAGATTGGAAGTACTTTTCCACTAATGCTTTCTTCCACCAATCTGAGTTTCCTGTTACAAGTCGCCATGCTAGATTTTCTCCCATAGATATGTTCATAATAGTTGGATCTTTCATCGCCAACCCACCCTTGTTATAAGGTTGACATACTTGCTTCCAATTAATTAGATGGAATTTCTTTGTATTTGTTTTGCCTCCTGCCCACAAAAAACTTCTTAAGGATTTTCCAATTTTCTCTAGAATGCTTTTAGGAGCTAGGAGTCCTGAGCATTGGAAGATTGAAAGAGAGGAGAGAACTGATTTGATTAACACTGTTTTACCTGCAGGTTTGAGCCATTGGCCTCCCTAGTTTCGAATCCTTGAAGTAATTTTGTCAACTATTTCGAACCAAGCTGAAGAGTTGTATCGACTAAGGAAAATAGGCATACCCAGATACTTGAAGTGATTGCAAGAGGTGATTATAGGAAAGCCAAATATTCTTGCTATCTGTTCCTTTATGTGTCCTAGGACGTGCCATCCATAAATCCTGCATTTGAGAAGGTTTAACTTACCTTCGGAGACTGCAAGGAAGGAGTTGAGGGTATTTTGGAAACGAGTGGCAGTGTGCACTGTGGCTGCCCCAAGCAGAAGAGTGTTGTCGATGAATTGGGAGTGGTTTATTTCCTTGACTCCTCTTTCTATGCGAAGGCCTGGGATTTTTCCATTTCCCCTTTCCACTTCCAGTTTGCGATTGAGGGAATCTGCTAGAAGTATGTAGAGAGAGGGGGATAGAGGGAAACCCTGTCGGAGACCTTTGCTTTCTTTGAAGAACTTTGTTGGGTTCCCATTGTGGAGAAGGGATATCCAAGGATTACTTATGAAATCTTTGGTCCAACTGATGAAGTTCTCTGAGAAGCTGTAAGCCTGCAGAACTGAAAGGAGGAAGTTATGTTTTACCCTATCAAAGGCGTTTGTCATGTCTAGCTTAACGACCATTCTAGGGATTTTGATTTTTTTGCTTGAATGTATTGCTTCCTATACCAAGATGATATTATCCGTTATTTGTTTGTCTCTGAGGAAGCCAATCTGATTTTCTAAGATTATCTTAGCAAGTAGGGGGTTGAGACGATTTGAAATAATCTTGGTGAGGATTTTGTAGGAGGAGTTGCAAAGAGAGATTGGGCGGAAACGAGTGAAATTTGAGGGATTAGAATCTTTGGGGATGAGCGCAAGAAACATGGAATTTGTGGAGCCTCCTACTTTTTTCTTTCGTAGAGTGTAATTTAGCATTTTCCCCAGATCCTTTTTTATGACATCCCAAAAATGCCGAAAAAATCTGATTGAAAAACCGTCAGGCCCCGACGCTTTGTCAGGATCAAGGCTCCAGATGGATTTACGAATTTCTTCCTCAGTTATTTCTTGAGTAAGCTGGATGTTTTCTTCATTGGTGACCAGGATGGGAATATTTTCTAGCAACTTATTGTTTTTCTCTTGCGTTGTGTCCTCTATTGGTTGTTGATAAAGATTGCTAAAGTGGTGATATGCTTCCTCTTTTATCTCTTCATAGGAGTCAATTTGCTGACATGTGCTTGAGGTAATTGTTGTCACTGTATTCTTTTTCCTTCGGGATTGTGCCTATTTGTGGAAGAAGGAGGTGTTAGAGTCTCCAGCCTTTATCCATAGAGTCCTGGATTTCAACCTCCAGTGCTCTTCCTCTTTGTGAAGCGTGCTCTGGAGGTGTTGTTGTGCTTCTTTCTCTTGGTTTACTAGATCTTCTATCACCGGGTCTGTTTCAATTTGTTGCTGAATTTGTCTAAGTTTCTCCAGTATGTCCCGCTTCTCTTTGTGGGGGGGCGAGTAGGACTCTTTTGCCCAGTCTTTAAGCACTAACTTGATTGTTTTTAGCTTTCTTTCCTAGACAAAATTGGGGGATCCAGAAAAGGAAGCATTCTAGGCTGCAACGACAAGTAAGGGGACGTCTGAGTTATCAAGCCACAACTGGTTGAACCAGAATGGAAGGGGACCCAAATTATGGGAGGGGTGGAAGAAGAGAATGATGGGCTTGTGATCAGAGATGGATGAGGGAAGGATTTGGGAGGAGATGTCTAGGGGGGAGAGAAGAAAATTATTATTGATAAGGAATCGGTCCAGGTGGGAAACAATGTGTTGGAGACCTTCTCTTCTATTGCTCCAGGTGTAATGTCCTTTGATTGGTTTAATATCTTGCATATCCCAGTCTGAAATAAGATCAACCAGGTTTTCAGAGAATGAATCTTTGACTTTACTTCCTCCTTTTTTGTCCCCCTGGCTGAGGTGAGTGTTTAGATCACCTACAATTATGCAAGTGACAAGATTTCGAAGATTTGAAAGGGAGGCCCAGGTTGCCAGCTTATCTTTATAGGAGTTTGGCATATAAATATTAATCACCGTAATAATGTTGTTGTCATATTTATTTTTTAAGGTTGTAAGAATCCAATTTTGGGTTTCATAAGTTACCCCAGAGGTCCAGATTTTTCTCATTCCAAATCGTTGCTATACCTCTGGAAGCTCCCTGAGAGCTGACT
>SNQJ01S0079191.1:35991-56468 GCA_010110895.2 Picea sitchensis | reverse complement strand
AACGTAACTTAAATTAATAATATATTTTATTATCCATCTTTATTTATTTATCACATTGATTAATGATTTAATAATACTAAAATTAATCATAATCAAGAATAACTAATTAATAAAAAATAATTAGTTAAGGTTGTTTTAATAAATAAATATAGTTTAGCTAATCTTTTAGGATTACATTATTAAATTAATTATAATTTATAATCAAGGATCGTTACACCATTTGATTGAACAAATGATTTATCTGAGGTAAGGGGTACTTGTCCTTAATTTTTAATTGTCTATAATCAATACATAGTCTTAGAGTATCGTCTTTCTTTTTCACAAAGAGGTGTGGTACTCCGCATGGTGAAATACTCGGTCTAACATACTCTTTGTCCAATAATTCCTGTAGTTGAAATTTTAGTTCTATCATTCCCGACAACCTCATTTGCTAAGGGGATTTAGAGACAGGGGCTGAACTAGGTAGCAGGTCGACATAATATTCTATCTCCCTTCTAGGGGTAATTCACGTATTTCATCAAAAACCACGTCTTTGAAATCACGTAGAAATACAAAGTCTTTGAAGTTGAGTTTATCTTTTTTTCTAACAGGTTTTTTACTTGAATGGTGTAACTTGACAACCCTTTCTCATGCACTTCTGAAAATGCATTGTTGAAACTTATCTAACTAATACTCATTTTTTTTATATATATATAAATTGAACTGTCCTAGTGGTGTCATTTTCGTCTTTATACTGAAGTGTCTTTTCATAACAATCTAGCATTGCTTTATGCCTTTCTATCCAATCCATTCTGATAATTACATCATAATAATTTAGCAGTAGAATGTTCAAATTTGTCCTTAGGTTTTGTTCGCCTAAACTAAACTCATAATTAGAACTAAAGTCAACCACTTTCCTTTTAGTTCTTGTTTCTAGTTATACCAGCCATGATTTTGCATATCTCATTTTCTTAAGATTATTTGACTCTACTACACCCAGAGTGATGTAACTTAACGTAGTTACTAGGATCAATTAAAGCATAAATTCGAGTGTTATTGATTTTAACTTCAATTTCCACCATCGAGGACTAACGGTCAGCTTTTCGACCATCCACGGTTGCATTGATCCTATGTAAGCTTCTTCCTACATACCCTACAGTAGAGGCTTCCTGTAAATGGTGAACACCAGTTTTATTTTGCTAAAATCAAATGTGGACAGTTCCTCTTTAGACGAGGTTCTCCACATTCCCCATATTTTAACAGTTCACGGGGCCTGTCCCCAAATTTATTTTATTCCCAAAATTATCGGTTTACCGCCTTCTTGCATGTTTGGATTGTTGGAGTGAAAGTATTTCCTTGGAAATCCTTTTTTGTTGCATTCTGATGTGGAGCTAGTTGATATCCCTTTTTCCACTGGCTCATTTGGTCTTCTTTCTTATCCTTCCAGGCTTTGGGAAACCCTGTCCGCTGTTTGTATTGGTCGTAGCATATTCATGACTTCCTGAATACTTCACTCAAGGACTTGGGGTTTTCAAACTCATTTTTTTCTCTGTAAGATTGTGGTAAACTGCTTAGGAATTGTTTGATTTTTTAACTTGTCCTCCCGAATATAAGGTACGAACCTTACTAATTCCATCAATTTGTTTATAATATCCTCCATCGTCAACTGACCAAGTAGTAACTCATAAAATTCATTTGTTTTCCTTTCATAGTATCCTTTATATAGGTATTGTTTCTTGGAATATCTCTTAAAGTCAGACCATTCCATCTGTATCTTTTTTAGGCCCTTGGCCCATTTTAGATCTTGCCACCAAATGCTGGCGTTTCCTTTTAAATTGTAAATGGTCATTCTGACCTTCATATCACTGGAATAGTTGTATATTTGGAAGTACTTTTTTTTTATGTCTAATAACCATGCCTTAGCTTCTTCTCCTATTCTGGATATTCCATTAAAGGTCGCTGGTTTAATTTTCTTAAATTCTCCTTCAAGGTGGTCTACCTATTTTCTTTTTCTGCCTGTTTTTGTTTTATCTTCAGCTGAGGGTGTAACTTCATATGAGCTATCCCCTCTTTCTTCTTCAGGACAAGAATTATTGGGGCCCTTTTACTGACCTCTTCTTCCTGGTTGTCGTCCTTCGTGGATTTCTTCATCACTATACTTTGCAGCAGGACTTCATTTATTTCCTATTGTTCTTGATGTGCCTTTTTCAATTTCTCATTGTCTGCTTTGGGAACTTGTAGCTCAACAATGAGATTCCTCATCATTTCAAGAACTTCAGTAGGTGATCTTCCATCAATATTTTGTCTTGGGTCTTCAAGAGGACTTTGTTCAGGATTCCCATCAAGTCTGATGTCTGCATCATCCTGGGCTGTCATGATTAACACGAAACAAAAAAGGGTTTTTTGTCTGTAACAGTAAAATTTTATTAGTTTTACGTAAACATAAATATGTGCTAAGTAAATAACGTGGCCCTATTCAAGGTCCATGTGTTGTAACCTTTGATCTGATACCATATGTAATGAACCTCAACTTAGTCATAAAAAAAAATTATTATAAAGAACATTAACCTCCAAATTCAATTCTTAGGCTCATAATGAGGGGAAGATGGAAATTATATCCATTGTAAAATCTCTGATGCATTTTTCTCACAATATGATTATCAATGTCGACATTTATTTCCAGACCAACATACAAGGAACAGAGTTCCTAAATGAATAAAACCTTCCATCACTCTAACATTCACATCAATCCTAAAGTTATGCTAATACTCATATATACATTTATATATAATTTTGGATTTAGACTATGGGAGCTTTAGGACTTACGACCTTAAATTCCTCAATTAGTAAAACACCTCTATATTAGTACGTATGGGTAAATATCCTTTGGCCTAAACGAAAGTCATATACTGTATTCAAAGTAAGGGGGGGTTGGGAGTACACCTTTAGTGGCATAGTTGGAGTTAACATAAAATATTTTAATATTTTCATGACCATAGTCCCTAAACGAAGTTCCTTACAACTAACGGTTGGTTAAAGGTCTGATAGTCATCGTTTACATAAGATTTTGTAATGATAATACTCCATCCAAACCAATTAATTTAGCCCTAACTGAACTATTTGTTGTCTCAACTAAACGAAGATTCTTTTCGAATCAAAATACTAAATGGACTTACCCTCTTTACTTCATACATCATTAATGTGAAGGTAAGTTCTCGACAGGCGTGAAAATTAAACTCTGATCTGGCCCTTAATGGAACTGTGTGTGAGTGAGAAAAATAATTATTTCAATTGACCCCTTGGCCAATAGGCTTATGACAACTATTTCCCCATCATATGGAAATTAGCTACCATCATACTAGTATCCTTTAATCTGCGTAGTAAGGATTCTCTTAGGTTTTGATAGCATGCATTCGACATTCATGCAGTTTTCCAAATAAAACACTTTTGCATTTCCTTCACAAGGGGAGAGTGAACGCTCAGAGCCTCCGCTAGGTGGAATTCGATGTCCCTACCCTTCTTCTCTGGTAATTTCATGACCCTCCTGTATCCTTACAAGTTGAAATAGTATTCGGTTATAATTACAGTGGAGGAACTATTATTTTTGAGCTCTGGTTATGATTCTCTTTTGACAACTAGTTTTCTATGGTTAGATATTTATATTGTGATCCTGATTACACATGTTACTGGGAATTCCCTTCACTAGTAAAATATCCTAGGCTCCCTTCTAGACCTTTACAGTACCCTCTTTTACTCCAGTAACTACATTTTGACACAGTTAACTTAGCGAGCTACGGGATTTTTTTAGTTTTTCTGAAGGTTTTGCAGTGTCTCTCTACTCGTCTTATGGATTTACCTTCTCTAATGTTACTATTATATAATTTTTGAATACCTGTGAGTCCTCATGGAATTATTAGTCTCCGAGCAAACCTTGATAGGGTGAAACCCTGCTGGGATGAATGGTTACTTCGGTGAATCCTGACAGGCCACCCACTAACTGAAAAATTCAAAAGGCTTTCAATAACTTTCATTCAGTAATACAAGTAAAGGAAAACAATAGTCAATAACAAGCAATATACAAGTTAATTCACCTTCTCGTTATGTACTAATATTATCATTTTTAGGGTGGGAACCACCATTCAAGAAGGGTATTTGATATAAGTAGTATTCTGAGTGAAGTCTGTAAGATGAGGAAATACATTTCGGCAATATGTTAATTCACTACTAACGTTTCTGGCATGTATATTTCAAAAAAAATGTCAGAATACTATCCTAAATGGTTCAGATATTTGGACTGAAGTATATAATGTATCTCATCTTTTTTTTTTGTTTCTTGATTATTTAAATCTTAGGATTATTTCTTTGCTTTATTTCAGGTATGTAAGTTTAAGAATTGTGAACAAATGAGATCTAATTATGGGGCCTCTGATTTTTGTGAGGTACCAATTAGATCGATGTTGGACTCCTCCTCCCATCAAGTTCGAGGGTGACTTCATTAGTTATGTCACATAGGACAACGAGTGCTAAGGCCCCAAGTTAAGTATAATTCCAAATCTTCTATAATTATTTTTTTATATACGTTTTATTTTAGTGATTCAATTGTCTTTACCTTGTATAGGAAATTTACTATCCATTGACAAATACTAATGGAATTTACTTGTTTCCTTGCAAGGTTGAAGCCTCTGAACCCTCGGATTTTTTTTCGGCACCCTTTCAGGGAAAGGTACTTGAGTTCCTTTTAACACTTCAGGGCTTATCGTCTCAGATGCTAATATCGAAGTTTCTCAGTCTGAATACCATAATGTATACAATTAAAAAAAGACTTCAATTCCTATTTAGAAAAAGTATAGAAGATGTAATAGTATTCACAGTGGTTGTGTAGATCAGACATATCCCAATTCTTGGTTCTTTATTTGGATTGTATTTTAATACTATAATACAAGACTCTTTTCTTATACTTCGTATAATGAAAAGTAAAACACAAAACGAATTATTTTTTTGACTTTATCGATATGTTAGTTACTCAATCCTATTTGAACATTTATGGAAAATGAAGATCCTATTAACCTTATACTTTTGGAATTCATATTCCTTACTTTTGGTTAATCCTACATTATTGTAAATCTCTTTAAAAAATAATTTCATTGTGGTCAAATAACATCTGTTGTTTCTTTATTGCATTGAGGCTTAGTTTATACAATAGTCGTTACGATACTTCGTTCACTAACAACAATATAGAATTTGAACTTATCGTTATGCGTCCAAAATCTCTCTTTCAATTGTAAGAAAGAGAAAAGAAAATGATCTTTCACTCCTCTAGAGTTTTGATCCATAATTTCATTGGTGTTGAGAGGTACATTTGGTTCGATAATTTCTAGAATCTGAAATATAACTAGTTAGGTTTAATTGCTTTCATTTCCTCTTTACCACTTATGGATCTATGTATTTCTAGACTTTTAGCAGTCAATTTAGTAAGTCGTGGGGTTATCACTTTATACACACACACACACACACACACACACATATATATTGGTATACAAAGTCAGTTCCTATTATATGTATACATTGATTGACACAGTTGTATTAGATATGATAGAGTAATAGTACAAAATTCATGAGATACTCTTCAGGAATGTAGATACATAAAGTAGTATGTACTGTTTCGTAATTCTCAGATTTATTCTAGAATAGTGGACACTACCCATTTATTTAAATGTGAACAATATACTAAGATGTATAAGACAGGTCGGATTGGTAGTAATTTCTAGCATAATTAAAAAGGTAGAGTTTCATTCATACAGTTACATAAATATATACAAGCAGACTTAATTGAGCATAGATTTAAGTCTAGTAGGGTGTTATCCATTGCCTATTCCATCCATTTGAAATCTAATTCATAGTAAGAGCCCACAAGGCGATGATACTAGATATATACATATGAATACCCTATTTTAGTCAATAAAATGATTCAATAGAAATAATTCACCCAGCAACATACTTATTCATAATTGTCTTCCATATAGTCATGTAAATATTTCGTGAATTCCTATACTAGTAGAGTTTCATCCCAACTTGGGGTTTTGGTTCATACAGGTTGAAGATAATACAAAACTTGAAATACATTGTCTACATATGAACTTATGATAGATCGAAAACTTCCAAAATTCGTATTTGTTTCTACTTGATTAATTTATTACTCTATACAAGATATCCCAAGTCTTGCCATGATTGATATAATACCCAGTCGCTTTACCACACAATTTACTGTTTTCACTCTATTCCTACCATAGATAGATTAGTTAGGCATTTTATCAATCTGTTCATTATAATAAAATAGCATTGTTCCTATAACAGAAAGATTGGTGTGATGTAGTAGATCCAGTCTTTAATCAACATAATTATTTCCACAAGTAATCTACAACAACTTGATACTTCCATCTAACACATATGATAGTAAGGTAATCATCTACAATAGCAAATATATACAATTAATTTGATGGCACAAATATAACAGAAAAGTAGAGAAACATATCTGGATAAATGTTGGGACAACAAAAGGAACAACCGTGTTCCTCCCAACCTTAGAACAGGGTAGTCAATCACCTATCCTGTTCACCCCCTAGCCTGGCCATGAATCCATGAGGGCTAACATGGAACTCCTCCTCAAAAATCTTCTCCTTGCCTCACACTCAGAAAGAAGTGTTCATAACAACAAGTAATCAATAATATTATTCCCCAGTATACTCTTCCTTGCCTCACACTTAGAAAAATAGTGTTCATAATAGCAAGAGGTAATTCCTTTCCCAACATACTTGGCAACATCCCGCCTCCTCTCATATGCTATATATGCAAAATCATGTTTGCCTAGGTCTTTTTCCCCCTTGGGAATTTTCACAGCTTTCCAAATCCATGATTTTCAGGGGTTGCCAATGGCCAAATTATGGATTTTCCACTTGTAACAATCAACCCTGAGGTAGTTCCAACATGTTCCCCACTCACGGAGTCATGGTCATCTGATTTCAACATGGTTGTTCCATTTGTCCTCCAACAATAAATATAAAATATTATGTTTCATACAAGTGTCATAGTCAAATAGTTAGTTGGGTCAAATCATATCTCTGCCCAATAGTCATAATTATTAATTACATTTAGCCAAATTCGGAATTCGGAATTGCCAAAGATGGAAAAAATTTTCTAATTTCGAATTTACCAAAAGCAGAAATAATTTTCCTAATAAATTTCACATCCAAAAATAATTTATTTTGGGGGATGTTACATCCTTTCCCCCTTCAATAAAACATTGTCGTCGATGCTCGTTTTTTTCTTGGAACATGATTGGATGAGATTTCTGCAATCTCCCTCCAACTCCCAAGTGGCCTCCTCAGGGATAAAGTGCTTCCATTGCACTTTACCCGGGTGACGTCTCTTGTTCGGAAGTATTGTTTCTCTCCAGTCTAGAATGAACATAGGTTCCTCTTCAAACTCGCCTTTTGGTTCCATTTGCACCAAGTTCCAAAATATCATATGAGTTTGGTTATGAACATAATTCTTTAACAAAGAAACATGAAATGCATTATGAAACTTCATATTGGAAGGACGTGCAAGGTTATATGCCACGAGTCCAATTCGAGCTAACATATTGAAAGGACCATAAAAATTGGGTGCCAAATTGGCATAGTTTCCTAGCTTTAGTAAATTCCTTCTGGTCTTGACTTTTGAAATAGACTTGATCTCTCATCTTAGCCGAATTTGGTGACCATTGTTGTATGCAAAGTCCACCACGTGTAGGGAGTCTTCCCACTTTCTTGGTTTGTCCTTACATACATGTATATGATTTGGTTTGTTCGTTTAGTTTTCCCATCCTCTGTGGATGATAACTTGCACTGAAATTCAAGTTATTGTTTATCCCTGCAAACAATTATTCCTAAAAAGTAGATGTAAATTTTACGTCTCTATCTGAAATCACCATTTTAGGAATACCATGCAGTCTAAAGATTTATTTCATGAATATTTCAATGATGTTAATAGTAGACTTTCCAGGAATTAAGTATGCAGACTTACTAAGTTTATCGATTAGCACCATAATAAAGTCCGATGATATAGTCTCCCATTTCCATTCCGGTACAGGTAAGGGTTGTAATAGGCAGGCTAGATGTTGGTGTTCGACTTTTACCTGCTGACAATCTTCACACTTAGCTAAGTATTGTGTTGTTTCTCCCTTCATATTAGGCCTATAAATTAATTTTCTAAGTGTTGTTATCATTTTATGGTATCTGGGATGACCAGAATATGGTTTCTTATGCACTTCATAAAAAGTTGTTAACTTGAACTTTGCTGAATCTGGTATGTATATTCTGTTTTTAAATTTTAGTAGATCATTTTTGTCAATTCTTAGTTCTATTTTGTCTGAATTTTCCATAGTGCTTTGTAATTCTTCCACTGTCTTAGTGTATTTTTCATCATTTATTACCTGCAGTCTTTTCCTCAGTTCAAGGTCGCTTTATGCCCTGCTAATGTTTATTTCAAACAACCCATGAAATTTTCTGCTTAAAGCATCAACTACTTTATATCCTTTCCTTTGACATGTCTTACCTCAATGTAAAATTTGTAACGTCCATATTTTGTTCAAAAAAGATGCTTTGCTTATGTGCCTATATTTTAACATATTGTTGGCACAGAGGTAGACCCAGGGTTCAACACTCAAAAGTGCACCAACAAAGCCCTAACTACCGGCCCTTTCGGCAACACCTGCGAAGTAGATGAAGTCTCACTCGAGGTAGAGGCAGGGGTGGTTGCAAGACTTAGGTGTCTGCAACCTTAACTGGGACATGGATCTGTGATTATATCATTTACATAGAACTTAGCATCGATCATTCGTCAATATTCAACCCTTATTTTACTTCATAGACATCACAGAGCATCGTGGAGTACACTTAGATCTATAGTATTTCACCACTTAACCATAGTAACCCATATCAGATCCAGTAGATTATCACTAAGCATCTTCATACACATCAGATCTAACAATCATATATATCTAAGAAGCACAGAGCATAAGTGTATATATCAAATCACATAGCATAAGAAAAATAGATTGAAACAAAGCACAGATCATAACACATAGATTTACATGGTTCACCCCCACCCTGGGGCTACATCCACAATATCATCTTCTTTATTATCATCTTCAATCTGTTACAAGCACAAAGCCTCCAAAACCATTCTTAGCATAGGACAGAAGATCTACACAACTCTCTAGATTCTTCTTCCTTATGTTACAAAACTTAGATTTCCATAGAAACCTCACAGTAACTTGCACTTAGCCTTGCAAGCCTTACACAATTTGCACAAAGCACTTATTCAACATCACATAGATGCACTACCAATTGCATGAAGAAATCACTTCTACTACTTCTTACATTTCATATCCTTCTATTTATAGATTACAAAAGTGGGCCTAAGCATGGGTAAACCCACAGGCTGACATCCCTTTCCCATTACATTAACCCAAAACCCTGAAAAGGGCCCAAAAGTGGACCAAGATCCTGTGATCTCTGCTTCACCTGGCACTCAATATTTGATAGGTTTTTGAAGTCCAAAAATGGTCAAATATGACCAAGTGTTCCTCAAAACTTGGTCAAGGGACAGCAGGCCCCTAACACTCACTTATGAATCGTCCCGAGTCACTCTGGCCTGATCCATTCCACCTCAAATGCCTCAATCTTGGCTCAAGCTACTTCAACCTACTGTAGTGCGATAGCCTCTTGCTCAGTGAAATCCTGGATCACTGCGTCATTTACTGGCCCTTCCAGGCATTGTTTTGCGGTGATGACAACCTGTTCAATCATGGCTCCCTGGCTTTCAACTTCAGTGAACAGTTGGCATGCCTTTTCTTGGATTGTTTGAAGTCATTGGGAGACTTCCATCACTTTACTTTGTAGCAGGTGTACCTATTGTTGGGCGGTGTGTTGTTCTAGAAATATCTTCATTCTTTCGACTGGGGTCAAGGACTTTAGCTGCACCTGTAGCATATCTACGTGTTTCTTTGCTTCTTGGAGTTGTGCCTCCAATGCCTTCAACTCTGGATTCTCTGTGAGGTTCTCATAAGTCTGGGCACTTCTAGCACTCAACTACTTGCATTCCAAGGAAAAGCTTTTTAATTAGCCAATTGCGCTATGGGCAGTTGCCTCCCTTAGATCTCTTATTTCTTAAGGAGTTTCGGGCATGGTACAAAGTTCCAGATTTGCAATGCACTACTGAATTTGCTGGATTACTTCTTCAAGTTGGTCCACCTACTGTGGGACATGTTCTTCAATATTCACTTCTATGATTGTCACAGAGAAATGTTCTTTGTGAACCCTTTCTTGTACTTCAAGTTTCTCTTCTAGAAACTGGTCCTTGCTCTACTGTAACTATGCTTTTTCCTCATCCCACTTTGCTTGCAGGGAAATATTTTCCCATTCTTCCGTACTTTGTTGTTCTACAAGTGTTCTCTATACTTGTGTCAAAGCCTGGGTGGCTTGCGTTTTGTCTTCTTGAGCTTGTCGAAGGCGAGCTTCGACTTTATCGGTAATCTAGTGTAATTGGGTGGGCTCATCACATGTTCCTGCTGTTCCAATTGTCAAGGGCACAGTAGAAAATACTTGTCTAGACTAGAGTGTCTGTTGCACTTCTTGAAGTTCACCCTTGATTCAGCCGAATACCTCCTCCTGCTTCTCTTCTTTCTTTTCTGCGATCTCTAGTGAATCATCATTCAGCGTAGCGATTAAGAAGTCGAAGTCATCCGGTGTGAGGGTAGTCTTAAACATAGTCCGGGTGGCCTTAGTTTTATTTTGGGATGAGGGCTTTGGTGGGTTAATATTCATTTTCTTAGAGGGATCCTCCTCCTCTCTAGGCGGAGTAACCTCGCCTTTGTTTTTCTCAACTTTTGTGCCACCTAGTTCTTCACCATCACCTCCCTGCGCATGTGAGATTGAAGTAGTCTTCATGGATGTGCTATGGACATATTAAACTTCATCATCCTTCTTAGTCTTGCTTGGTCTAGGTGTATCCAACATAGCTTTAGGTCTTTCCACGTCAGACATTTATGCGGGGTCCGCTACAACAAGGAGGTCCGCCGACCATTCCTTGGTAATCTGATCCAAGTCTTCTTCTGTCAACTTGTAGTATGACAAGATATGTTGTTTGTGCTCATCAACACGCACTATGATATAGGTGAAGTGGCGGTACACACTAAATTTTATCAAAGGTCTAAACCTATGTAGTGTGTTTGGGGTGAGGCATGGTGTAGACTGGATTGCATTCTTCAATTGGTTGTAATAGGTGTGGAAGATGGCATTGGACTACCATTGCTTGTTCATGTCACTGGAGTACCATAGCGTACATAACTTTGCAGCCAGTTGTTTGAAGAGTTTGATCTCTATAAAAGTGGAACCTTTTGGTAGTTCCCAGGCGATGAAAGCGATTAGTATGAGCAACCAACTAAAGTGGAACTCATACCCTTGGTCTTGTGCTTCTCTGCAATCAAGCTCTAGCTGGTTTACAAGGTACTACACCCAGTTCATCTGTAGTTCCTTGACGCACTTCCCTATGAGGTCAACTACGAATCCAGTCACTTGTGTTGGCCTGTTCTTGCAAACTAGATTTCCCATGATCAGATGACAGGCAGGGTGCACTGTGCCACTCTGGATAGAGGCTACCTTGTAGCCTTGGGTGCCTTTCTCAAAATCTCCATAAGTTTATTTTATCATCTGCGCTACTGCTCAATCCGAGGTCTTTCCAGGGTAAAACTCTTGTGGGTCAGGGCCTTGCATACTAATTCCTATGATCCGATTGATCAAGGTTGGATCCACAGTGATGCGGTGGTCCAACCATAAGTATCCTCCATGGTAGCAGGACAACAACAACTTGACACATGCGTTGACTTCCTGGTGTCTGCTAAAGTGGGGGATCTTCATTACATTAAGCAGTGTGGACTATGCGAGGTTTTGGGTCCATGACTGAAAGACAATATTAGAATTCTTTCCTTTGGTCCTGGTTAAGTACTTATGTAGGGCTAACATGCTATAAACTTTACGATCTCCAAGGTTAAAATCACTAAATTTCAGTGCTACGAGCTTATCCTGGTCAGCACGAACTACGCACACCTCTTTCAAAAGGAACACGATGATCAAATTGTACTCAAAGTCTCGAGGTACATTTTCAGGGTTGATGGCACTGCTTAGAGGTGGTAAGTAAGTAGGTAGAATGTGTGGGATTAGCTGGGCATTTGCGATGTCTTACATGTGCTTGGTCCATTTTTCATCAGTTGGCCTGGATGGACCGGCACTAGCAGTGGAAGGGGAGTCCTGGAGTCCTCTTGTTGACAATGCTTGGACTCCTATAGATAATCCTCACTCCGACATGACTCTCTTAGTCATTAAGTCAATCAAAACTTCTTCAACTACTTTCTCAGCAGCTCTGAGCTCGTCCGACATACAAGCTTGGGTCAACTAGCTCAGATGTGAAAAGAATTCAGAGACTATAGTGAACAATATGGGAATAAGGAAATGATCACAGGGTGAAGTAATCTCAGGTTTCAAGCTCAAATTCTTGCTTAGCAAAAATCATTCTCGGTGTGTGGCATGACAGACTAAGTAGGGAAACTTAGAAATGGTCTTCTTCCAATGGGTATGAGGCTACATTAACTTATGTTATGTCCATTATAGCACAGTCTAATGGTCTAGTGGCGAGCCATAAATGCTTTCTGACCCGTTAAGAGCGGTAGTCGAATGGTTATATTGGCTTCCAACGACTATATTACTTCGCCTTGGTGAACTGGCATATGTCGTTGTTCTGATATCTCGATGAAGCTCCAATTTTGTAAAGTGTCTTGCTGCGAGGTACCCTCTGGGATCTTCTGTAATTTTTCAATCTTAGCCTTCTTCTTATTTAGCTTTCTAGTCTTCTTTCCAGTGAGCTTCATATTGGTGATTCTCTTCCCATTTTGATTCCTATTTTCCTCGGACATAGTCACTTCGTGATGGTGAGATTCTCTCCTAGGGTTTAGGTGTATCACCTCTTCTTTGTCTGGGGTAGATATTTCAACCTTTGTTGTAGCTTTGGCCTCGACATTTGGGCTTCTAGTGTCATATGGCTTCGAGCGGTTCTCCTACTCTTCTATCAACTGTGCAATCCTTTTATTCATGAAATCTTTTAACTCTTGTCTATGTTGTTCTAAAACCTCTTCTTCTTCCTTCTTTTTGGCTTGATCTCTTTCAATACAAGGTTTTCCGAGTAGTATATTAAATGGGGTGTTGTCCTCAATGAATTTGATAATCTCAAAATCTTCTTTTGTCGAAGTTCCATTGACTGTCATAAGTATCTGAGCGAGTTTTCCACATAACATCATCAGTTTTCCTCTGAATATTCCTATTCCTCCCAATGAAGGAATCATGGCAGGATTACCTATAGATTCCCAAGTTCTTTCTGGAATAATGTTCACTTGTGCTTCTTCATCAAGAATACAGTCAATGTCAAAGCCCCCTATTCTTGCTTCAAATTGGTCCTTTTCTTTGAAGATCTCTGGTAATCAGACATATTTATGTTCCTTCAGGGTTTCTTTCATCTGTATTAATACTTTCTCTAATTTTTGTTGGGTTTCTACCTTTTCTGCATCTTCCTTATGGTCTTCTTGATTCATTTTTATCCTCTCAAGCTTAGCGATCATTCTAGGGAAATCCAATACCTCATGGTCCCTAGCTTTGCAATAGAGACAACTAGGTCTTGTACCAGAGCATTCCTTAGCTAGATGGCCAGGTTTTATGCAATTGTAACATAGGATTAATCCCTGCTTTCTTTTAAATGATCCCCATCCCCATCCCCATCCCCTTCTGTACTGCGTACTAGAATCGTGATAGCTAACCTGCAGAAAATTATTTCTAGGATCCTGCATCCATTTCTTAGTCCAAACATTCTTTCTATGCATAGGTATAACATATCTATCATTATACTTATTAGATCTATTCATATCAAACTTTCTTTCATCTATTAATTCCCTAGTTTTTAAGCTAGGACAAAATCTATCAAGAAGGCCTAGATCCATGCTCTAGAAACAAAAAAAATCACTTATCTTACTTCTACAAAGCATAAAGCTTTTAGATCTAATAACTTTTGGCTATTATTACCTTTATTAGAGAACAAAGCTTACAGATATTACCTCTTTTATGCAGATCTAACCTCTTTCTTTCAGATATTTCCACTTTTACTTTTCTTAAAGCACAGAGCATTCAGATCCCGCTTCTTTTCTTCAGATCTGATCTTCCTTTCTTCAGATATGACCTTATTTTTAGCACAAATCTTCACAGTTCGAGTAAAAAGTTGCACACTAGGGAAACATATCTACGCACAGAGGTTTCTTTTTCACAAAGTTTCTTCTTCTTCAGTTCCCAACAATCACAGTTTCAGGTCCCGATAATGGAATCATTTGTTGGCACAAGGGCATACCCAGGGTTCAATGCTCAAGAGCACACCAACAAAGCCCTAAATATAGGGGCTTGCGCAGTGCAAGATATTAGATATTATTTTCGAGATTAACTGTGTAGTGTAAGCCCTAAATACCAACCCTTTTGGCAACACCAACGAAGCAAATGAAGTCTCACTCGAGGTAGAGGCAGGGGTGGTTGCAAGACTCAGGTGTCTGCAACCTTAGCTGGGACACAGATCTGTGATTATATCATTTAAAAAGCACTTAACATCGATCATTCATCAATATTCAACCCTTATTATACTTCGCAGATAGCACAAAGCATCGCGGAGTACACTCAGATCTACAGTATTTCAGAACTTAACCATAGTAACCCATATCATATCTAGTAGATCAGCATTAAGCATCCTCATACACATCATATCTAACAATCATATATATCTAATAAGCACAGATCATAAGTCGATATATCAAAGCACATAGCATAAGAAAAAGACATTGAATCAAAGAACAGAGCATAACACACAGATTTACGTGGCTCACCCCCACCCTGGGGCTATGTCCATAAGATCTTCTTCTTTATTATCGTCTTCAATCTGTTATAAGCACAAAGCCTCCAAAACCCTTCTTCGCATAGGATAGAAGATCTGCACAGTGCACTAGATCCTTCTTCCTTGTGTTACATCACTTAGCTTTCTATAGAAACCTCGCAGTAACTTTCACTTAGCCTTGCAAGCCTTACACAGTTCACACAGAGCACTTATTCAACATCACATAGATCCACTACCAATTTCACTAAGCAATCACATCTACTACTTCTTACATTGCCTATCCTTCTATTTATACATTACAAAAGTGGGCCTAAGCATGGGTAAACCCACAGACCGAAATCCCTTTCCCATTATATTAACCCAAAACCCTAAAAGGGCCCAAAAGTAGACCAAGATCCTGTGATCTTTGCTTCGCTTGACGCTCCATTTTTGACAGGCTGTCGAAGTCCAAAAACGGTCAAATATGACCAAGTGTTCCTCAAAAGTTGGTCAAGGGCCAACACCTATCTTGGTGATAACCATATTGTAAATCCAACTTCGAAGAGATCTTTTCCCCACCCATTTGATTGAATATATCATTTATCTGAGGTAAGGGGTTCTTGTCCTTAATGTTTAATTGTCTATAATTAGTACATAGTCTTAGAGTACCATCTTTCTTTTTCACAAAGAGGTCTGGTACTCCACATGGTGAAATACTCGGTCTAACATACTCTTTGTCCAATAATTCTTGTAGTTGAAATTTTAGTTCTCTACATCCCGACAACCTCATTTGTTAAGGGACCTTAGAGATAGGGGATGGACCAGGTAGCAGGTCGATAGAAAAATCTATCTCCCTTCGAGGGGTAATTTAGGTATTTCATCAAAAACCACATCTCTAAAATCACATAGAACAATAAAGTCTTCCAAGTTGAGTTTATCTTCTTTTCTAACAGGTTTGTTACTTGAATGGCGTAACTTGACAACCCTTTCGCATGCACTTCTGGAATTGCATTGTTGAAACTTGTCTAACTGATATGGTTTTTTATTTTTTGTATACGTTGAACTATCTTAGTGGTGTCATTTTCATCTTTATACTTAATTTTCTTTTCATAACAATCTAGCATTTCTTTATGCCTTTATAGC
Organism: Picea sitchensis; assembly: GCA_010110895.2. Lineage (NCBI taxonomy): Eukaryota > Viridiplantae > Streptophyta > Pinopsida > Pinales > Pinaceae > Picea > Picea sitchensis. The sequence goes on along the minus strand of SNQJ01S0079191.1, from coordinate 40,352 downwards.
CAATCCTTTTTGATAATTACATCATAAGAATTTAGTGGTAGAATGTTCAGATTTGTCCTTAGGTTTTGTTGACCTAAACTGAACTCATAATCATAACTAAAGTCAACCACTTTCCTTTTAGTTCTTATTTCTATTTATACCAGCCATGATTTTGCGTATCTCATTTTCTTAAGCTTATTTGACTCTACTACACCCGGAGTGATGTAACTTAACGTAGTTCCTAGGATCAATTAAAGAAAAAATTTGAGTGTTATTAATTTTACCTTCAATTTCCACCACCGAGGTCTAATGTTCAGCTTGCTGACCATCCATGGCTGCATTGATCCAATGTAAGCTTCTGCCTAGATCTCCTACAGTAGAGGCTTCCTGTAAATGGTGAAGACTAGTTTTGTTTTGTTGAAATCAAACATGGACAGTTCCTCTTTAGACAAGGTTATCCACATTCCCCACATTTTAATGGTTCATGGGGGTTGCCCCAAATTTCTTTTATTCCCAAAATTACCAATTTACCGCCTTATTGCATGTTTGAATTGTTGGAGTGAAAGTCTTTCCTTGGAAAGATTTCTTTTTTACATTTTGATAAGGAGTTGGATGATATCCCTTCTTCCGTTGGTTCATTCGGTCTTGTTTCTCATCCTTCCAAGCTTTGGGAAACTCTATCCGCTGTTTGTATTGGTCGTAGCACATTCGTGTCTTCCTGAATACTTCACTCAAGGACATGGGGTTTTCAAACCCAATTTTGTCTAGGTAAGACTATGGTAATCTGCTTAGGAACTCCTAGATTTTTTAACTTGTCCTCCCGGATATAACGTATGAACCTTAGTAATTCTAGGAATTTGTTTATAATATCCTCCATCGTCATTTGACCAAGTTGTAACTCATAAAATTATTTTGTTTTTCTTTCATAGTAGCCTTTAGATAGGTACTTTTTCTTGGAATATTTCTTAAAGTCAGACCATTCCATCTGTTTCTCTTTTAGGCCCTTGGCCACTTTCAGATCTTGCCACCAAATGATGGCTTTCCCTTTCAGATTGTAAATGGCCATTATGACCTTCATATCGCTGGAATAGTTGTATATCTGGAAGTATTCTTTTTTACGTCTAATAACCATGCCTTGACTTCTTCTCCTATTCTGAATACTCCATCAAAGGTAGCTGGTTTAATTTTTTTAAATTCTCCTTCAAGGTGGTCTACCTGTTTTCTTTTTCTGTCTGTTTTTGTTTTATCTTCAGCTAAGGGTGTACCTTTAGATGATCTATCCCCTCTTTCTGCTTCATGAAAAGAATTATTGGGGCCCTTTTGCTGACCTCTTCTACCTGGTTGTCGTCCTTAGGGGATTTCTTTGTCCCTATACTTTGCAACAGTACTTCATTTATTTCCTATTGTTCTTGCTATGCCTTTTTCAATTTCTCATTGTCTACTTTGGGAATCTGTAGCTCAACAATGAGATTCCTCATTGTTTCTAGAAATTCAGTAGGTGATCTTCCGTCACTATTTTGTCTTGGATATTTAGGAGGTATTTGTTCAGGATCCCCATCAAGTCTGATTTCTGCATCATCCTGGGCTGCCATGATTAACACGAAACAAAAAAGGGTTTTCTTCCTATAACAATAAAAGTTTATTAGTTTTACATAAACATAAATATGTGCTAAGTAAATAAGGTGGTCGTGTTCGAGGTCCAAGTGTTGTAACCTTTTCTCTAATACCATATGTAATGAACCTCAACTTTGATATGTAATGAACCTCAACTTAGTCATAAAAAAAAAAATATTCTAAGGAACATTAACCTCCAAATTCAATTATTAGGCTCGTAATGAGGGGAAGGCGACAATTATATCCATTGTAAAATCTTTGATGCAATTTTTTCACAATATGATTATTACTGTTGACATTTATTTCCAGACCAACATACAAGGAACAAAGTTCCTAAATGATTAAAACCTTCCATCACTCTAACATTCACATCAGTCCTACAGTTATCCTAATACTCATATATACATTTATATATAATTTTGGATTTAGACTATGCGAGCTTTAGGACTTACGACCTTAAATTCCTCAATTAGTAAAACACCTCTATATTAGTGCATAAGGGTAAATCTCTATTGGCCTAAATGAAACTCGTATACTATGTATAGAGTAAGGGGGGGTCGGGAGTACACCCTTAGTGGCATGGTTGGAGTTAACATAAAATATTTTAATCTTTTCATGACCATAGTCCCCAAACGGAGTTCCTTGCAACTAACGGTTGGTTAAAGGTTTGCCAGTCATCGTTTATATAAGGTTTTGTAATGATAATACTCCATTCAAACCAATTCGTGTAACCCTCACTAAACTATCCGATGTCTCAACTGAACGAAGATTCTCTTCGAATCAAAATACTAACTGGAATTACCCTCTTTACTTCATACATCATTAATGTGAAGGTAAGTTCTCGACAGACGTGAAAATTAAACTCTGGTTTGACCCTTAATGGAAATCTGTGTGAGTGCAAAAAATGATGATTTCAATTGACCCCATCGCCAATAGGATTATGCCAACTATTTCCCCATCACATGGCCATTACCTACCTTCGTACCAGTATCCTTTACTCTGTGTAGTAAGGATTCTCTTAGGTTTTGATAGCATGCATTCGATATTCATGCAGTTTTCCAAACAAAACACATTTGCATTTCCTTCACAAGGGGAGAGTGAACACTCAGAGGATCCACCAAGTGGAATCCAACGTCCCTACCCTTATTCTCTGGTAAGTTCATGACGCTCTTGTATCCTTACAAGTTGAAATAGTATTCGGCTATCATTACAGTGGAGGAACTATTATTTTTTAGCTATGGTTATGATTTTCTTTTGACAACTAGTTTTATGTGGTTAGATATTTATCTTGTGATCATGATTACACATGTTACTAGGAATTACCTTCACTGCTATAATATACCAGGCCACCTTTGGGACCTTTACGGTACCCTCTTTTACTCCAGTACCTACATTCTGGCATAGTCAACTTATTGGGCTACAGGTTTTTTTTTCTTTTTTCTGAAGGTTTTGCAGTGTCTCTCTATTCGTCTTATGGATTTACCTTCTCTAATGTTAATATTATATAATTTTTGAATCCCTGTGAGTCCTCATAGAAGTATTAGTCTCCAAGTAAACCCTAATAGGGTGAAACCCTGCTGGGGATGAATGTTTACTTCAGTGAATCCTGACAGACCACCCACTAGCTGAAACATTCAAAGGGATTTTGGTAAATTTCATTAAGTAATAAAGGTAAAGGAAAACAATACTCAATAACAAGAAATATACGAGCCAAGGCACCTTCTCTTTATGTACTTATATTATTGTTTTGAGGGTGGGAGCCACCGTTCAAGAAGGGTATTCGATATAAGTAGTATTCTGAGTGAATTCTGTAAGATGAGGAAATACATTTCGGCGATATGTTAATTCAATACTAAATTTTTCATCATGTATCTTTAGGAAAAAATGTCCGACTGCTATCCTAACTGGTTCTGATATTTGGACTCAAGTTGTTAAGAACCAAATATCAATATAGCATAGAAAAACCTCAGAATAAGTACTCAACGCCTTGAAAAAGAGATAATTTCATATAATAAGCCTCTTCGAAGTGGAAACCTCCTTTTACCCCACATAAATGTCCAAGTACAAGATGATTCCAAATGAGAATGTCTCATGGGTATATATAGGAGACTAGGAGGTAGAATTACAACCAATAGAATAAAGCTGACATAAATAAAATAACATTACTAATGTAATATGCCCCAATTAAGGGGTAATGAGCCAATATTAGGGCTTAACATGCCCTTCCCCTTGAGACAAGTTTTGTCCACAATGCTTGAGTAACTTTGGATGCTTCTGTATAAAAGACTCATCTTCCCAAGTGGAATCTTCAGCCAATAGTTTCCTCCATTTAATGAGATACTTTGAAATGGATCTATTCCTCAGCTGGCAAATTCTTGTGTCAGTGATGGATTCAAGCTCCAATACCATTTTTCCTTCCTTGTCAAGTTCTATCAATATAGTTTGAACTGGGATCTTGTCACCTATAACCTTCTTTAAGCATGAAACATGGAAAACTGGGTGTACTCGTGAAGATGCAGGAAAATCCAATTTGTATGCCATAGTACCAATATTTTGCAACACCTTATAAGGGCCATATTACTTTGGTGATAATTTATTATCCTTATTGGATTTCTTGAGGGACATCTGTTTGTATGGTTGTAGTCTTAAAAACACCCAATCGCCTACTTCAAAACTTCTTTCACTCCGATGTTGATCTGCTTGTTGTTTCATGTGATTATGTGCCATGGTCAGGTTGTCCTTTAAGATTTGGAGAACTTGTTGTTGAT
>SNQJ01S0079191.1:0-15660 GCA_010110895.2 Picea sitchensis | reverse complement strand
TTACATAGTTGTATTAAATATGATAGAGTAATAGTACAAAATTCATGAGATTCTCTTCAGGAATGTAGATACGTAAAGTAGTATGTATTGTTTCGTAATTCTTAGATTTATTCCAGAATAGTGAACACTACCGGGTTATTTAAATGTGAAAAATACACTTAGATGTATAAGACACGTCGGATTGGTAGTAATTTCTAGCATAATTAAAAAGGTAGAGTTTAATTCATACAATTACATAAATATATACAAGCAGACTTTATTGAGCATAGATTTAAGTCTAGTAGGGGTTTATCCATTGCCTATTCCATCCATTTGAAATCTAATTCATATTAAGAGGCCAAAAGGCGATGATACTAGATATATACATATGAATACCCTCTTTTAGTCAATAAAATGATTCAATAGAAGTAATTCACCCAGCAACATACTTATTCATATGTGTCTTCCATATAGTCATGTAAATATTTCATGAATTCCTATACTAGTAGAGTTTCGTCCCGACTTGGGGTTTTGGTTCATACAGGTTGAAGATATTACAAAAATTGGAATACATTATCCGCATATGAACTTATGATAGATCGAAAACTTCCAGAATTCGTATTTGTTTCTACTTGATTACTTTATTACTCTATACAAGATATCCCTGGTCTTACCACAATTGATATAATACCTAGTGGCTTTACCACACAGTTTACTGTTTTCACTTTGTTCCTACCAAAGATAGATTACTCAAGCATTTTATCAGTCCATTCATTATAATAAAATATTGTTGTTCCTATAACAGAAAGCTTGTTGTGAAGCAGTAGATTCAATTTTTAATCAACATAGTTATTTCCAAAAGTAATCTACAACAACTCTATACTTCCATCCAACACATATGACAGTAAGATAATCATCTAGAATAGGAAATATATACAATTAATTTTATGGCACAAATATGATAGGAGAAAAGTAGAGAAACATATCTGGATAAATGTTGGGACAACAAAAGGAACAACCATGTTCCTACCAACCTTAGAATAGGGCAGTGAATCAACTGTCTAGTTCACCCCCTAGCCTGACCATGAATCCATGAGGGATAACTCAGAACTCCTCCTCATCAATCTTCTCCTTGCCTCACACTCAGCAAGAAGTGTTCATAACAACAAGAAATCAGTAATATTATTCCCCATCATACTTTTCCTTGTCTCACACTCAGAAAAACAATGTTCATAATAGAAAGAGGTAATTCCTTTCCCCGCATACTTGGTATTATCCTACCTCCTCTCATATGGTATATATCCAAAGTCATGTTTTCCTAGGACTTTTTCCCCTTGGGAATTTTCGCAGCTTTCCAAATCCTTGATTTTCAGGGGCTAGCAGTGGCCAAATTCTGGAGTTTCCACTTGTAACAATCATCCCTGAGGTAGTTCCAACATGTTCCCCACTGATGGAGTCATGGTCAACTAATTTCAACATGGGTGTTCCATTTGTCCTCTAGCAATAAGTATAAAATATTCTGTTTCATACAAGTGTCATAGTCAAATAGTTAGTTGGGTCAAATCAAATCTCTTTTCAATAGTTATAATCATTAATTACATTTAAACAAATCCAAAATTCGGAATTGCCATAAATGGCAAAAATTTCCAATTTTGAATTTACCAAAAATGAAAATTATTTTCCTAAGAAATTTCACATTCAAAAATAATTTTTTTGGGGGGATGTTACATCCTTTCCCCCTTCAATAAAACACTATCCTTAGTGTTCGTTCTTTTCTTGGAACAAGATTGGATGAGATTTCTACAATCTCCCTCCAACTCCCAAGTGTCCTCCCCGGGGCTAAAGTGCTTCCATTTCACTTTACCCATGTGATGTCTCTTGTTTCGAAGTACTGTTTCTCTCTAGTCAAGAATGCACAGAGGTTCTGCCTCAAACTCGCCTTCTGGTTCCATATTCACCAAGTTGCAATCAATCATATGAGTCTGGTTATGAACATAATTCTTTAACAAAGAAACATGAAATACATTATGAAACTTCAGATTAGCAGGACTTGCAAGTTGATATGCCATGGGTCCAACTCGAGCTAAGATCTCGAAAGGACCATAAAACCTAGATGCCAAATTGGCATAGTTTCCTAGCTTTAGCAAACTCCTTCTGGTATTGACTTTTGAAATAGATGTGATCTGTCATAGCTTACACAAAGTCCACCATGTTTAGGTAATCTTCCCATTTTCTTGGTTTGTTCTTACGTACATGCGTATGATTTGGTTTGTTTGTTCAATTTTCCCATCCTTATGTGGATAATAACTTGCACTGAAATTCAATTTAGTATTTATCCCTGCAAACAATTCTTCCCAAAAAGAAGATGTAAATGTTACGTCTTTATCTGAAATCACCATTTTAGGAATACCATGTAGTCTAAATATTTCTTTCATGAATATTTCAGCGATGTTAATAGTAGCAGTAATGAAGTATGCATACTTATTAAGTTTATCGATTACCACCATAATAGAATCATCCTGTTTCTGAGTTTTAGGCAAACCTGTAACAAAGTCTAGCGATATAGTCTACCATTTCCATTCCGGTACCGGTAAGGGTTGTAATAAGTAGGATGGATGCTGGTGTTAGAGTTTTACCTGCTGACAATCTTGACACTTAGATAAGTATTATGTTGTTTCTCCCTTCATATTAGGCCAATAAAATAATTTTCTAAGTGCTCTTATCATTTTCTGGTATCCTGGATGACCAGAATATGGTTTCTTATGCACTTCATCAAAAGTTGTTAATTGAATTCTGTTGAATCTGGTATGTATATTCTGTTTTTAAATCGTAGTAGACCATTTTTGTCAATTCTTAGTTCTATTTTGTCTGAATGTTTCGTAGTGTTTTGTAATTATGCCACTGTCATAGTGTATTTTTCATCGTTTATTACCTACAGTCTTTTCCTCAGTTCAAGGTCACTTTATGCCCTCCTAATGTTTATTTCAAACAACCAAGGAACTCGTCTTCTTAAATCATCAGCTACTTTATATACTTTCCCTTGACATGTCTTACCTCAACGTCAAATTCATAACGTCCATATTTTGTTCAAAATAGCTGCTTTGCTTATGTCCCTATCTTTCAACCTATCTTGGTGATAATCAGATCATAAATCCAACTTCGAAAAGATCTTTTCCCCACCAATTTGATTTAACAGATCATTTATCTAAGGTAAGGGGTACTTGTACTTAATGTTTAATTGTCTATAATCAATACATAGTCTTAGAGTACTGTATTTCTTTTTCACAAAGAGGTCTGGTACTCCCCATGGTGAAATACTCGATCTAACATACTCTTTGTCCAATAACTCCTATAGTTGAAATTTTAGTTTTGTCAATCCTGACAACCTCATTTGGTAAGGGGATTTAGAGATAGGGGATGAACTAGGTAGTAGGTCGATAGAATAGTCTATCTCCCTTCGAGGGGTAATTCAAGTATTTCATCAAAAACCATGTCTCTGAAATCACATAGAACAACAAAGTCTTCCAAGTTGAGTTTATCTTCTTTTCTAACAGGTTTGTTACTTGAATGGCGTAACTTGACAACCCTTTCTCATGCACTTTTGGAATTGCATTGTTGAAACTTGTCTAACTGATACGGTTTTTTTTTTTTTTGCATACCTTGAACTGTCCTAGTGGTGTCATTTTCATCTCTATACTTAATTTTCTTTTCATAACAATCTAGCATTGCTTTATGCCTTTCTAGCCAATCCTTTTTGATAATTACATCATAAGAATTTAGTGGTAGAATATTTAGATTTGTCCTTAGGTTTTGTTCACCTAAACTGAACTCATAATCATAACTAAAGTCAACCACCTTCCTTTTAGTTCTTGTTTCTAGTTATACCAGCCATGATTTTTCATATCTCATTTTCTTAAGCTTATTTGACTCTACTACACCCGGAGTGATGTAACTTAACGTAGTTCCTAGGATCAATTAAGGAAAAAATTTGAGTGTTATTGATTTTACCTTCAATTTCCACCACCAAGGACTGATGGTCAGCTTGCCGACCATCCACGACTGCATTGATCCGATGTAAGCTTTTGCCTACATCCCCTACAATAGAGGCTTCCTGTGAAAGGTGAACACCATTTTTGTTTTTCTGAAATCAAACGTCGATAGTTCCTCTTTAGACGAGGTTCTCCACATGGGCTATCCCCAAATTTATTTTATTCCCAAAATTATCGGTTTACTACCTTCTTGCATGTTTGGATTGTTGGAGTGAAATTATTTCCTTGGAAATCCTTTTTGGCTGCACTCTGATAAGAAGTTGGTTGGCATCCATTCTTCCATTGGATCATGCGGTATTGTTTCTTATCCTTCCAGGCTTTGGAAAACTCTCTTCGTTGTTTGTATTGGTCGTAGCACATTCGTGCCTTCCTTAATACTTCACTCAAGGAATTGGGGTTTTCAAACTCAATTTTGTCTATGTAAGACTGTGATAAATTGCTTAGGAACTGCTGGATTTTTTAACTTGTCCTCCTAGATATAAGGTACAAAAATTAGTAATTCTAGTAATTTGTTTATAAGATCCTCCATTTTCATCTGACCAATTCGTAACTCGTAAAATTATTTTGTTTTCCTTTCATAGTAGCCTTTAGATAGGTACTATTTCTTGTAATATTTCTTAAAGTCATACCATTCCATCTATTTCTCTTGTAGGCCCTTGGCCAATTTCAGATCTTGCCACCAAATGATGGCTTTTCCTTTCAGATTGTAAATGGATATTCTGACCTTCATATCACTAGAATAATTGTATATCTGGAAGTATTTTTCTTTTATGTCTAATAACCATGCCTTAGCTTCTTCTCTTGTTTTGGATTCTCCATCAAAGGTGACTAGTTTAATTTTCTTAAATTCTCCTTCAAGGTGGTCTACCTATTTTCTTATTTTGTTTGCTTTTGTTTTATCTTCAGCTGAGGGTGTACCTTCAGATGAGCTATCCCCTCTTTCTTCTTTAGGAAAAGAATTCTTGGGGCCCTTTTACTGACCTTTTCTTCCTGGTTGTCATCCTTCGGGGATTTCTTCATCACTATACTTCACAGGAGGACTTCATTTATTTCCTGTTGTTCTTGCTGTGCCTTTTTCAATTTCTCATTGTCTTCTTTGGGAACTTGTAGCTCAACAATGAGATTCTTCATCATTTCTAGAACTTTAGTAGGTGATATTTTGTCACTATTATGTCTTGGGTCTTCGGGAGGTCTTTGTTCAGGATCCCCATCAAGTCTGATTTCTACGTCATCATGGGCTGCCATGATTAACACGAAACAGAAAAGGGTTTTCTGTCTGTAATAGTAAATGTTTTTTAGTTTTACATATGTTCTAAGTAAATAAGGTGGCCCTGTTCGAGGTCCAAGTGTTGTGACCTTTTCTCTGATACCATATGTAATGAAATTCAACTTAGTCTTAAAAAAAAATTATCCTAAGGAACATTAACCTCCAAATTCAATTCTTAGTCTCGTAATGAGGGGAAGGTGGCCATTATATCCATTGTAAAATCTCTGATGCATTTTTCTCACAATATGATTATTAATGTTGACATTTATTTCCAGACCAACATACAAGGAACAGAGTTCCTAAATGAATAAAACCTTCCATCACTCTAACATTCAGATCAGTCCTAAAGTTATACTAATACTCATATATACATTTATACATAATTTTGGATTTAGACTATGGGAGCTTTAGGACTTACGACCTTAAATTCCTCAATTAGTAAAACACCTTTATATTAGTGCATAAGGGTAAATCTCCATTGGCCTAAACAAAACTCGTATACTATGTACAAAGTAAGGGGGGGTCGAGACTACACCCTTAATGGCATAGTTGGAGTTAACATAAAATATTTTAATCTTTGCATGACCAAAGTACCTGAATGAAGTTCCTTGCAACTAACGGTTGGTTAAAGTTCTGTCAGTCATCGTTTACATAAGGTTTTGTAATGATAATACGCCATCTGAACCAATTCGTGTAACCCTAAATATACTATCCGATGTCTCAACTAAAAAAAGATTCTCTTTGAATCGAAATACTAACTCGACTTACCCTCTTTACTTCATACATCATTAATGTGAAGGTAAGTTCTCGACAGGTGTGAAAATTAAACTTTGGTCTGGCCTTTAATGGAACTATGTGTGAGTGTGAAAAAATATGATTTCAATTGACCCCTTGGCCAATAGGATTATTCCAACTATTTCCCCATCACATCGCCATTACCTACCATCGTACAAGTATCCTTTACTCTACATAGTAAGGATTCTCTTAGGTTTTGATAGAATGCATTTGACATTCGCGCAGTTTTCCAAACAAAACACTTTTGTCTTTCATTCGCAAGGGGAGAGTGAATGCTCAGAGGCTCCGCCAGGTGGAATCTAACATCCCTACGCATCTTCTCTGGTAAGTTTGTGACCCTCCTGTATCCTTGCAAGTTGAAAGAGTATTTGACTATCATTACAGTGGAAGAACTATTATTTTTTAGCTCTCGTTATGATTTTCTTTTGACAACTAGTTTTTTGTGGTTAGATATTTATGTTGTGATCCCGATTACACATGTTAATGGGAATTCTCTTCACCAGTAAAATATCCAAGGCCCCCTTCGAGAACTTGATGGTACCCTCTTTTACTCCAGTACCTATATTCTAGCACAGTCAATTTAGTGGGATAAAGGTTTTTTTTTTTGTTTTTCTGAAGGTTTTTCAGTGTCTCTCTATTCGTCTTATGGATTTACCTTCTCTAATGTTACTATTATATAATTTTTGAATCCCTGTGAGTCCTCATGGAAGTATTAGTCTCCGAGTAAACCCTGATAGGTTGAAACCCTGTTGGGGATGAATGTTTACTTCGGTGTATATAGACAGGCCACCCGCTAGCTGAAACATTCAAAGAGATTTCAGTAACTTTCATTTAGTAATATAGGTAAAGGAAAACAACACTCAATAACAAGCAATATATGAGCTAAGGCACCTTCTCGTTATGTACAGATATTATCGTTTTGAGGGTGGGAGCCACCATTCAAGAAGGGTATTCGATATAAGTAGTATTCTAAATGAAGTCTATAATATGAGGAAATACATTTCGGTGATATGTTGATTTAGTACTAAAGTTTTCGGCACGTATATTTTAGAACAAATGTCCGACTACTATCCTAACTGGTTCTGATATTTGGACTGAAGTATATAATGTATCTCATCTTTTTTTTGTTTCTTGTTTATTTAAATCTTAGCAGTATTTCTTTGCTTTATTTCGGGTATGTAAGTTTAATAACTGTGCAAATATGATATGTAATGATGGGGCCTCTGATTATTGCAAGGTACCCATTAGATCAATGTTGGCCTCCTCCTCCCATCAAGTTCGAGGGTGACTTCGTCAATTATGTCATGCGGGACGGCCGATGCTAAGGCCCCAAGTTAAGTATAATTCCAAATCTTCTATAATTATTTTGCTATAGACGCTTTACTTTGGTGATTTAATTGTGTTTACCTTGTATAGGAAATTTAATATCCATTAACAAATACTAATGGAATTTACTTGTTTCCTTGTAGGGTTGAAGCCTCCGAACCTTTAGATTTTTTTCCGACACCCTTTTTTGGAAAGGTACTTGAGTTCCTTTTAACTCTTCAGGGCTTATCGTCCCAGATGCTAATATCAAAGTTTCTCGGTCTGAATACAGTAATGTATACAATTAAAAAAATACTTCAGTTCCTATCTAGCAAAAGTATCGAAGATGTAACAATATTCGTAGTGGCTGCATAGATCAGACATATCCTAAATCTTGGTTCTTGATTTGGATTGTATTTTAATACTATAATAAAAGAATCTTCTCTTATACTTCGTATAATGAAAAGTAAAACACAGAAAAAATTAAGTTTTCGACTTTATCGATATGTTAGTTACTCAATCCTATTTGATCATTTATGGAAAGCAAAGCGCCTATTAACCTTATACTTTTGGAAGGTATATTCCTTACTTTTGGTTAATCCTACATTATTGTAAATCTCCTTAAAAAACAATTTGTTGTGGCCGAATAACATCTGTTGTTTCTTTATTCCATTGAGGCTTAGTTTATACAATAGCCATTATGATACTTCATTCACTAACAACAATATAGAATTTGAACTTATAGTTATGCATCCAAAATCTCTCTTTCAGTTCTAAGTAAGAGAAAAGAAAAATGAGCTTTCACTCCTCTAGAGTTTTGATCCAGAATTTCATTGGTGTTGAAAGGTACATTTGGTTTGATAATTTCCAGAATCTGAAATATAACTAGTTAGGTTTAATTGCTTCCATTCCCTCCTTACCACTTATGGATCTATATATTTCTAGACTTTTAGAAGTGAATTTAGTAAGTCATGGGGTTATCACTTTACATATATATATATATATATATATATATATATATATATATATATATATATTTGTATACACAGTCGATTCCTATTATATGTATACATTGATTTACATAGTTGTATTAAATATGATAGAGTAATAGTACAAAATTCATGAGATGCTCTTCAGGAATGTAGATACGTAAAGTAGTATGTACTGCTTCGTAATTCTCAGATTTATTCTAGAATAGTGGACACTACCCGTTTATTTAAATGTGAACAACATACTTAGATGTATAAGACATGTCAGATTCGTACTAATTTCTAGCATAATTAAAAAGGTAGAGTTTCATTCATACAGTTACATAAATATATACAAGCAGACTTAATTGAGCATAGATTTAAGTATAATAGGGGTTTATCCATTGCCTATTCCATCCATTTGAAATCTAATTCGTAGTAAGAGCCCACAAGGAAATGATACTAGATATATACATATGAATACCCTATTTTAGTCAATAAAATGATTCAATAGAAATAATTCACCCAAAAACATACTTATTCATAATTGTCTTCCATATAGTCACGTAAATATTTCATGAATTCCTATACTAGTAGAGTTTCGTCCCAACTTGGCGTTTTGGTTCGTACAGGTTGAAGACACTAAAAAACTTGAAATACATTGTCCACATATGAACTTATGATAGATCGAAAACTTCCAGAATTCATATATGTTTCTACTTGATTACTTTATTACTCGATACAAGATAGCCCTGGTATTTCCATGATTGATATAATACCCAGTGGCTTTACCACGCAGTTTACTATGTTCACTCTATTCCTACCACAGATAGATTACTCAAGGGTTTTATCATTCCATTCATTATAATAAAATAAGATTGTTCCTATAACAGAAAGCTTGATGTGATGCATTAGATGCAATATTTAATCAACAAAATTATTTCCACATGTAATCTACAACAACTCTATAATTCCATCTAACACATATGACAGTAAGGTAATCATCTAGAATAGAAAATATATACAATTAATTCGATGCCAAAAATACGATAAGAGAAAAGTAGAGAAACATATCTGGATAAATGTTAGGACAACAAAAGGAACAACCATGTTCCTCCCAACCTTAGAACAGGGAATTCAATCACCTATCCTTTTCACCCCCTAGCCTGACCATGAATCCATGAGGGCTAACTCAGAACTCCTCCTCAACAATATTCTCCTTGCCTCACACTGAGCAAGAAGTGTTCATAACAACAAACAATCAGTAATATTATTCCCTATCATAATATTCCTTGCCTAACACTCAGAAAAATAGTGTTCATAATAGTAAGAGGTAATTCCTTTCCTCTCATACTTGGCAACGTCCTGCCTCCTATCATATGCTATATATGCAAAGTCATTTTTTTCTAGGACCTTTTCCCCGTTTGGAATTTTCATAGATTTCCAAATCCCTGATTTTCAGGGGCTTCCAATGGCCAAATTCTGGATTTTCCACTTGTAACAATCATCCTTGAGGTAGTTCCAACATGTTCCCCACTCATGGAGTCATGGTCAACTGATTTCAACATGGTTGTTCCATTTTTCTTTCAACAATAAATATAAAATATTATGTTTCATAAAAGTGTCAGAGTCAAACAGTTAGTTGGGTAAAATTAGATCTCTTCCCAACAGTCATAATAATTAATTACATTTAACCAAATTTGAAATTCAAAATTGCCATAAATGGTAAAAATTTTCCAATTTTGAATTTGCCAAAAATGGAAATAATTTTCCTAAGAAATTTCACATTCAAAAATAATTTATTTTTGGGGATGTTACATTGTATATGCCTTGAATTTTTGGATACACTACCTTATTGGACAAAAATTTGAACTAAACGAACCATTGTGGACTACAACTCATATTTACACAAAGCGACTTGAACGCGCAACAACGACGTTGGTCGAAATTTCTTAGCGAGTACTATTTCGAAATTACTTAAATAAAAGGAACGTTTAACCGAGAGGTGGATGCATTGAGTCAGAGACCATGCGTCTTTTCGGTGTTGCCTCTTTAGACGAATCTACGTGAAAAGATTCTAACCTTACAACATGACGATGACTGGTATAAAGACGTCAAAGATTTTATTGGACAAAGCACCATGATGGTACCAATATTTGAAGGATTTACGTTGGACGACGATGGATTATTGAGATTTAAAACTCGAATTTAAGTACCGCCAAATGACGAGTTGAGGAGTTTGATACTAAATGAGGCTCATAGAGTAGTGTACGTGGCTCACCCAGGAATGACGAAGATGAGCGAGGACCTTAAACCCTTATTCTTCTGGAAAGGAATGAAGGCAGACATAGTAAACTATGTGGCCAGATTTCTAGAATGTCAGTAGGTAAAGGTGGAACATAGACATCTAGCAAGATTACTACAACCACATACTATTCTAGAATCGAAATGGCAGGTTATTTTGATAGATTTTGTTGTTGGATTCGACACTCTTATGAAGAGTGCTCATTTTATTCATGTGCATACAACGTATCAAGCACCTGACATAACTAGGGTTTTCATCAGTGAGATTGTGAGGTTTCCTGGCATGCCTAAGAGGATTATATCTAATCAAGGATCGATGTTTACTGGACGATGTTGGACTAGTTTCCAAGAGGCCTTGGGAACCCAACTTAACTTTAGTACTGCATATCACTCGGAGAAATACATGCATACGAAATGAACAAACCAAATTTTGAAGGAAATTTTTTGTATGTACATGATGGACCAACATAAGCGTTGGGAATAATTATTTCCACTGGTAGAATTCACATATAACAATAGTTACCAAAGTACCATTAAGATGGTGCCTTTCGAGTTTCTTTACTAGCAACTGTGTCAGACACCTTAAAGTTGGGATCAACTTGAGGATAGGTTCCTGGTGGGACCAGAAGTGATCCAAGAAATGGAAGATCAAATGCAAAGAATAAGACAAAGGATCAAAGAAGCACAGGATTGACATAAGAGTTATACCAATGCACACCATGTTGACCGTAGTTACGAAGTTGGCGATCGAGTCTTCTTACAGGTAAAACCGCATAAGAGTTCGATCAAGTTTGGAAAGGGTGATAAACTCTCTCCTAGGTTCGTGGGACCTTTTGAGATTTTGGAAAGTAAGGGGCCCGTGGCCTATTGACTAGCCTTGCATGATTCTTTGAGGCATATGCACAATGTTTTTCACGTATCTATTTTGAGACATTATATAAGTGATCCTACCCATGTTATTGACATGAGTTCCTTGTAGGTATCTAACGAGGGTGTACTCACAGCTTAGCCTATCTGCATCCTGGATCATCACATTTGACAGCTACGGTGTCGAACAATAGATCAGGTCAAAGTCAAGTGGTACAACTATAGTCTCCACTTGACGACCTTAGAGGACACATATGATATGCACCAACAATTTCCATTTTTGTTTGATAGTTAGACTTATGATACTGTGATACACATTATTTCGGCACTTATATACTATGAAACATCATGATGAAGTTTAGACCAAGAGGGGGTGTATGTAATATCCCACTCTTGCGCGCACTAAGAGAACTTATTCTTCTGAGGAAACTTGCTTGCAAGTGATCTAGATTAGTATACTATTGGCTGTTTGATTATGATTATGATGTATTATGGATATGATTATATGTTATTTTGTGTGTTTACATAGACAGGTGCTATTGACTAGGTTCTCCTAAGTGTGCAAGACTTTGGACCTCGAGGATGCAGAGGCATCGATGAAACCCCTTGGACTCCGGATCGAGTCAGGGAGTGGACTATTGGGGTTTGATTCTTGTTGATTTGACATATGTACATATGATTAGATGTTATGATGATTGATTATTATTATTGACATGATTTTTTGATGATGCAGGCTGACAATAGCTTGTCAACCAGACTCGCATGTGGAGTAGAGGGGTCACGCACGCAAACAAAGACTTTGAGAGAGAGGTGTGGATAATAACCCTACCACAACCTACTATAACTCTCTTTGTGGATCGAACTATATGTTAACGATTACTTATTTCGAGAAGACCCACAATGCCATCAGGGTCGACTACGACAGTTTCTCATGATGCTTCTAAGGGGTGCACAATAAGGCAGGGGCCTTATTCCTTAGAGGCCCTTAGTCACCCATAAGATAACATGATAGAGTATTGACTCCAGGATTTTTTTGTGTCTACAAATAAATTCAAGAGGTGAGTGGCACCCTTGGAGAACTTAGCGCATCCTGAAGGGCACGTCGTGCAAGGAAAATGGAAAGAGGTGAGGGGCACCCTTAGAGCACACAGTGCATCCTAAAGGGCATGTCATGCAAGGAAAATGGAAAAAGGAAAGTGTCACCCTTGGAGAACCTAGGGCGTCCTGAAGGACACAACGTGATTTCACTGGGTAAGTGAATAAACTTAGACGATCGTAGAACGAATGATGTGAAAAATAAGTTTAAAAAAAAAAAATTCGCTAATAAAAATGTCGTCGAGCCTAGGAAATTAAAATCTAGGTCTAAGTTATACTTTTGGTAAAAAAATAATAATAATCATAATTAAACATGTGATGAGAAGGGGGTAAGAAATTCAATTAATTTATTAAAATCAAATTACTTTGGGGGATTAATTTAAAAAAAAGAAATGATTGTTTTCTACATATGCTAACTAAATTTTATTAATTAAAAAGAGAAAGAGGTGGTTTTTATAGACTTGCTAATTTGAGTTTTAGATAAAAAGGGAAACGAGAGAAAATTAAAAGAAATGGGAAACTAAGGGAAAAAGGAGAAACATAAAGAAAAAGGGAAACATAAGGAAAAAGATGAATGACTAACTTAGTAAGGAATCTTGCCTTTAAGAACTTTCTAATTATGAACTCAACTAGGAATTTAGTAAAGGCGTAAGTCATTTAAAATGTGTAAAGGAATATGGGGACACCAAGGAGTGATTTTAGGAATGCTTTTAGGTGGGTGAGGGAAATAGGAGTAATTAAATAATGAATGAAATTAATTTATGGTGCAGCTAGTGGGATGTGTGAAATGTGTACGGGGGAGATTTTTCTGAATTAAATTAATGAAAAATAAATTAAATGGGAATTTGGGAAAGAAATCACTTAGAAAATCTATAAGAAGGATGGAGGAGGAGGACCATGGATCTGATCTTTTATGCGTAACATTACACTGTGGAATTTTTGTCTTGCATAACTTATCTTATGCAAGTTGGGATACCCATCTCGGGTAACGAGTGGTAGCTCGACATTACGAGGTGCGTTGGGTGCTATTTGTTCTTGGTTTAGTGTTCACAGACCTTTTTTCTATTGGGGGGATCAGGGGGAAGAAGAGTACCCCTGGCATTGGATGGGAGGTACGGGTGAGGTCACATCGATCGACAAGTAGTAGTAGGACGAAGTGTGCATGGGACAACAACTCAAAGCTGTCACCTTTGGATACAATATGCATCCATTTATTTTGAATGGTAGATTAATATGGTTCTTGTTATTTTATTACTCTACTTCTATTGTGTAAAGAAATGTGTTTTACTCAGCGTTTTTAATCGAGAACTCAAAATCATCATAGCTTTATGCTTGTTGCATTAAATTGATTTCCTTGGAAACCCGATCCCTGATTGTGCTTTATCTTCTGTCCTGGTCCCTAGATCACCAGTCCAACCTAAGCAGTTGGCCAAGAGCCGAATCAATGGTCATCACTTCTGTGTTTATAGACCTATAGATTCTAATTCCCTGCTTTTGTGTGCATGGATGATGAGCGAAGGATAGTTTTTCCCAACTATCTACCCATGTTGATTGTTCTTGGTTGAATGATTGTCTTGCACCTTCTTGCGATTGATTACCTCTCCATATTGTTTATCTTTTATCGCTACATTCAAATCAATACCTTCTGCATTTTTATATCACCTCTACGCTTTTGGAGGGTATTTTATTATCTGTGATTTTCTTATCAGTTACTATCTCTTGAATGGAAGAATATCAGCATTGTCCACTTGAATGACAATGTTTCTTTTTAAACTATTGTGACTGTGATTAAATTCTTTTACTTGACAGATACCCATTGTACGACAATGTTGTTTTTAGTTATTGGTGACTATAATTGAATTTATTTATTGACAGTAATATTATGACAACGATTCTATAGATATTGTGTAATATCAATTTTATATTTCATTATATAACAATGATTTTATATTCATTGTGGTATGACAATGATTTTACATGATAAATCGATATTGTCCAAAAGACAACCACATATTGATTGTTTAAATCTAGATATTGTTTAAAGGACAATGATTTATATTGATAATGACAACATTACCCCCAATCATGACATTTACAATTATATTCACAACATTATCCCCAAACCACAACGATATTTTTGATTGTAAAATCACAACATTTACAATTACCTTTGATATGTTTGTTAGGTGAATAATCTGTTTGTTCCAGTTTAAATAGAAATTTTATTATAATTGTTTCAATTTTATTGGATAGTCATTTTGTATTTTAGATAGCCACATAAACATCATTAGAGAACGATATGGTGGTAAATCTTACATGATACCTGAGTGTGTTACCAACTTGCACAAATCGTTGTGTATTATGATTGTAAATGACCACCCTGGCATACGGGTGTCAAGTCGATCAACAGTGAAATATATATATTAAAGGAAAGCAATTATACCCAGAGCACTAACTTGTATTTTTGGATATCCCCATCGATATGGGTCAGAGCATGAGAAATATGGATTTCTAGATTGGAAAACATACTATGTGCATTATCGTTGATTGGAATTCGTACTGTATGAATTTAGCTGGATAATAAAATCTGTTCCCATTACCTATAGGCTTACCTGAAGGCACACCCTTCCCTTTACAGATGTAGACTTTCTTAAACTTGTTGTCATTGGTTGTATTGGTATAATACAAGATTCTTTAATGAAGTATCCATCGTGGGAATTTGAAGCATATCAAATCAACTCAACATTAACAACATATTTCTCAACAATAAAAAATGCATCACTATATTTTCCAGTGTGTATGAGAGTTGAATGATTAGTCAAAGCCTTTCAAAGGACACAGATGGATAAAAATTACATTTACCATCAAACATTTTAATAAACCATAATCTTAGATTTAGGTTTAATGACTTATGTAGATAACACAGACACCCCATCTGTCTACATTCATTTTGTTAGGATATTTAGACACTTAGGAGTTAGTTAAGATCTACTTGGTCTAATATGTCGTTAGGTAAAAGTGTGTTTCTTTA
>SNQJ01S0079190.1:35991-50297 GCA_010110895.2 Picea sitchensis | reverse complement strand
CTAGAATATTATTACCTACTAATATATCAAAACTCATACCATTATCCATCAAACAAACTTGGGTCCATTACCCAAACCTTTCTCTAAATTCACATGGCCATAACTTTCTAACCATGAGGAGTTATGTGACATTCCACATACCAGAAGAAATAGCATGACATGTAATATCCATATGGAATAGTATTACCTGCAAATATATCAAAACGCGTACCATTATCCATCAAACAAACTTGGGTCCATTACCCAAACCTTTGTGCTACCATAATTTTCTACCGGACTTTCTTCAAGGGTTGACATCAATGACAAACAACCCAAATAATCAACAATATCCCCCTTTGGCATTGATGGAAACACTCTGATGCAGTACTAAAGTCATATCACTCATGCTCCCCCTGTGACCATCTCTCCCCCTGGAACCATGCCTCTGTGCTCTTTCTCCAAGAATTTCCTTTGCATTTGATAAATCTCTCCCCCTTTGTCATCAATGGAAAAGGTATATTTCCATCCGGGGTTGCTCCCCCTAACTGAACTGTACTTGGGGATACTCTCCTTAACTGAAATCTTCCTGAAACTGGTCTTCCAAACTGAACTATCCTCTTTATGGTGCTTCCTCGTGTAAATCTAAGACATATAAGATAATCATTCGAAAGCATTCATTTTGGAGTAGAAATTACTTCGAGTCTTTGGCGTAGGTACTCAAATGATTCCCGTGGAAGTGGTTTTGTAAATATGTTTTCCACTTGTTCTTTTGTGCCCACCTATTCAACTCTGATGTTCTTCTCTGCAACATGTTCCCGTAGAAAGTGATACTTTATTGGAATGTAATTAATCTTGGAGTGCATCACTAGGTTCTTTGAGATACTGATAGCGCTTGTATTATCACAATATATTGGAATGGGCTCATCATATTCAACATGTATATATGTCAGAGTTTGTTTCATCCATAGAACCTGTGTAGAACATGTTGTTGTTTCAATATACTGTAAGTAGAATGTAGATAAGGATATTGATGATTGTTTCTTGCTTAACCATGATACTAAACACTCACCCAAGTAGAACGTTTATCCACTGGTGCTTCGTCAGTCATCAATGAAACCTGCCTAATCTGCATCTACGTAGGCAATAAGTGATATATAATTTAATTTTGGATACCATAATCCAAACTCTTATGTTCCTTTGAGATATCTAAAAATTCTCTTTGCTACTAATACATGTGACTCCTTTGGTGTTTCTTGAAATCGTGCCACCTGTCCAATTGCCTGCATTACATCTGGTCAGGATGTTATCACATATATTAAGCTACCAATAATTTACCTATATTGCCTCTAGTCTGTAGACTTTGAATAGCCATCTTTCTTAAATTGCAACTGGTTTTCATAGAAGTGGTAATTGGTTTGCAATCTTCCATTCTAAACCTCTTTAGCATTTCTATGATATACTTAGTTTGAGAAATAAAAATTCATTAGTTTCTTTAACGTATCTGAAGACCCAGAAACAAGGATAGTTCTCCAAGTAATGACATTTCAAATTCATTATGCATATCCTTTGCAAATTTCTGTCTTAACCTGTCATCAGTACTTCCAAAAATAATATCATCAACACAAACTTCAATTAATAAAATACTATATTGAGTTACCTTGATGTAGAGGTTGTTGTCGGCACTTCCTTTTCTGAACTAGATATTTATCTAGTCTAGAGTACCATGCTCTAGGAGCATGTTTTAGACTATATAAGGCCTTCTTCAATTTACATACATAATATGCATTCTCTGAAAAATGAAATCCTTCTGGTTGTCTAATGTAGAATTCCTCTTCAAGTTCCTCGTTCAGAAAAGTTGATTTCACGTCCATTTGATACAATTTAATATTCTTGGAGCATGCATAATATAGGAGTAATCAGATTGCTTCCATTCTAGCAATTGGAGTAAATGTCTCTTCAAAGTCGATTCCTTCAACCTGTGTGTATCCTTTACATACCAATCTAGCTTTGTTCCTTGTAACCTGTCCATCTTCATTGAATTGATTTCTGAATACCCACTTTGTGCCAATCACATTCTTATTCTTTGGTATTCGAACCAATTCCCAAGTGTCATTCTTCTCTATTTGATCTAATTCTTCATCCATGGCCTTATTCCAAAATTCATCCTTGCTAGCCTCTTCAAAAATATTTGGTTCAATCGTAGATGAGAGTGCTAGGTGCATTTGTTTTGGTGAATGGATTCTTCTTCTAGTCTCAACTCCTGCATCTTTGTTTCCGATAATCTGATCTAAAGGATGATTCTTTTGTAATCGTTTTCTAGGTGTATTTGGAGGAGCTTGATGAACTTTCTCTTCTACTTTTGGTTGATCCTCTTCATCTTTCCCTTCTACTTCTTATTCATCTTATGCTTCTTCTTCATAAATATATTCTATTGATTCACTTTCTTCTTCCTTTAATACTCGTCCACCTGTTTCATCAATTTTTGCATTGATGCTTTCCACAACTTTGTTCAACCTCAAATTGTAACACTGGTATGCTTTCCTTGTACTTGAGTAACCAACAAGTACTCATTTGTCCACACGAATGTCAAACTTTCCCATTCTTCTATCTTCTCTTTTGATGTAGCATTTGCTTCCAAATACTCTAAAGTGCTTCACATTTTCTAGTCTTCCTTTCCATAGCTCATAGAGAGTTTTTTCGGTGTTTTTTTTTAGCATTAATCTGTTTTGAATGTGAACCATTGTATGCACTGCATGTGTCCAAAAGATATCTGTCAATTTGGAATCCATTAACATTGTTCGATCCATTTCCTGTACTGTCATGTTATTTCTTTCAACAAATCCATTCTGTTGAGGTGTCCTAGCAACGAAGAATTTCCTTTTTATTCCATGCCACCTACAGTAGTCCATAAATTCATTTTAAGTGAACTCTCCTCCATTAGCATATCTCAAACATTTGATTTTTGAATCCATTTCATTTTCAATCATTTCCTTGTATTCCTTGAAGTTTTCAAAAGCTTCTGACTTATTCCTGAGAAAGAAAAATACAGTCATTCTTATATAATCATCAACTATTAACATAAATTATTTCTCACCTTTTAAACCCTTTTTTGTAGTTGGTCCAATTAGATCAGTATGCACAATTTCTAGCGGTCTTGTCGTTGAATATTCTTTTGATTTAAACCTAGTCTTTGTTTGCTTTCCTCGTTGAAAATTCTTGCATAAAGTGTTGGTTGGTTTCATAATCTAGAGCATTTCTGATGCAGACTCCCCTTCTCTCCTAAGGGATGTGTGACCTCCCGGTCTAGGATTTATCAAGAAACTCAGTCTAATTGACTCTCTTGGTCTCTGCTAGACCCCAAACCCACTTACATAGGTCCTTTCTCCAAAGAAGCAGGTCGTATGAGACCCGCGGGCCCTCTCCTGAGCGTTGTTCAAACCTTAATTCCAAACGGGCGCTAGCTCTTCTCTGGCTAAGCCCTTTCCTTTGCGTGACAATGGCTATGGCCACTCACCTGATCAAAAGGCGTGTCATGATTTCGCATATTGGGAACTTCGCATGTGAGTCACCCTGACTCTCCTGACCTCTGAAATCCTAATAGGAGCCTAGCGTGTGCTAGCCCCTCTATTGTCCTTCACCAATATGACCCTTCTCTATGACTGTGGACCAATATTTTGAGCGTGTCATGATTTCACGTATCGGTAACTCCCGATGGGATTCACCTCTGTTATCCTGAGGTCCAAACTCTCGATGCTTTAGATCTTATGGCCCAAATCCTCCCTTGATCTGACGGCTCAGATCAAATCGCGCTCACTCCCGACTCTCGAAATGTCAATATTTTGGAGCGCCAAATCAACGGCTCATGCTCCTAGGGATATGATGACCACTATCAATTTGCAAACTCAGACTTCTTGAGTTCTTAGAACTCTTACTTCTGATTTCTCGAGTTGCGAACTCCTGACAAAACAAGATCTACGGCTCAGCTCCCTCCTCCGATTAACGGTTGTGATCAAATCGCGATTTTGCGAGTCGCGAGTTATTATAACTCTACCTTTGACTTCCCTGAGTCATGAGTCAGTGAAACTTTGATCTCTCTCCATGTGTCCCCCTTGATGGATGGTTCTGATGATTTCGAGATTTCGTAACCCCACTCCTCCTGTGTACTTTCAAAGCTTATCGTTAGTGCATTTTACCTTGATCATGCGGCTACAATTCTTTTGCGCTAAGACTGAATGGATGATATCTTTCCCCCTTTGTGCTTGCTCCTCATTGTCTAGACATTGATCGGATGGTCCATATCTTTCTCCCTGAGCTTACGCTTTCTTCAGATTCAGAAGATTTTCAAAGGATTCAAAGGATTCGACCTTTGTCCTTCCAACAAGCCCGCTTCTTGGATCTTGTTAACACTTATGAAAACATTTATTACTCCTGAGCTTGGTCACTCCTTGCATTTCATGGATTTCGATAACTTAGATCTGAAGTATTTCTCAAAGAGAAATTCCTTTCTCCCTCCTGGCGTACTCCTTTTATGGTTCTTCGACTTCTTTCAAAGTCCCTTCGACACTTAGTCGAATCTCGGATTGGTGCACTCCTTGCGCCAGACCTTTACACAAGGTTCAAGTTCTTTAGAATGGTTGTGCACATCTTGCACCAGTCTCTTTGCAGTCCTTGCAAAAGGAAAGTTTCGTGCTATCTCTTATGAGCTTCAGAATCAAAACAGATTTTGTCAATGCACTCCTTGTGTTCTATGTGCACACCTTGCACCACTTTCAACAGAAGAGAAACAATAGAAACTTATCCTAACATTCACAGTTCCTTCTAATAATAACGAAATTCATTCATTTATTCATGAAAACACAATAACAAAGAATTACAAAATAATGTCCACCCCATGCATTGGATCAATTTTCCTCTGTTATATTCATAAGTGAAAATGGATACAACTGAAATCAAAACAAAAAATGAAAACTCAGAAATCTCCTACTAACTTGCATCTAGCCTCATTTGGGCGTAAATAACATCTATTTATCTTAGAGGGATTTTAGGGTTCCTCCTGACTACTTGTCTACATCAAAACCTATCATGATGGCTATCCTAGTGCAGTCGCATTCCAGATCCAAAGTGGAAACTCCCACTTCACTCGTGATCACTCAAGCGTGCCTCAAAGTTTAGGCGTACTTCAAAATATCTGCTACAACTGCCAAAGATGAGATTCCATATAGACTCCCAGACGTTGATAGTTCCTGCTCCGCGTGCTTGCCAGTGATTCTTCGACATCATACTCCCCTTGAAAAAAATTCACGGACTCCTATCCATGAGCTCCTGCACTAATTTTCCATGCTTCTGGATATGAGCTTCATTTTCCCAACTGGCATCTTCTATTGGGTGCCCCTTCCACCTGACCAGATATTCAAAATAGGTCTTCCTCCTGGTCTTTTTTTCGATCCTCTTATCAACAATCTTCTCCATCTGTGGTTTTTCTGCTATAGTCATTTGCTTCTCCCACTGAACCTTCTCTTGATATTTTGATCCCTCTATGTCATTTTTCCTATAAGGATACAGTTTTTAAACATTGAATATGGGAAATATGCCCACATCATCTGGAAACTCAATCTCATAGGTGTTTGCATCAAACTTCCTCAAGATCTTACATGGTCCTATCTTCCTCATTTTTAACTTGTTATATGTTCCCCTAGGAAACATTTATTTTCTAAGATGTGTCAGAACCTGATCCCCCACTTCAAATTGAAGTTCTCTGTGATGTTTATCAGCTCTGCGCTTGTACTCCTAGTTAGAACTCTGCAACTGTCCTCTGATCTGGCTATGGAGCTTCTGCATTTCTGCAGCAAAATCTTCTGCTCTAGCGCTCATGATCTCACTCTGTTCCAAGTCTCTCAACTCAGATACTCCCCTGGGTTTCATTCCATACAATATTTGGAATGGGCTCTTTCCAGTGCTCCTGTTTGGTGAGTCATTGTATGAAAATTATTCTTGTGGAATAATCTAATCCCACTGAATATGGTGTTCAGTAACTAGACTCCTCAACAAGTTTCCCAAACTTTTGTTTACCACCTCAATCTGTCCATCTTCCTGAGGGTGATAAGCTGAGCTGAAGGAAAAATCCATCCCCAACTTCTTCCACAATGTTCTCCAAAAGTGTCCAACAAATTTTGTGTCTCTTTCCGAGACAATGCTTTTGGGTAGGCCATGAAGTCTTACAACTTCCTTGAAAAATAGATTTGCAACATGTGTTGCAGCACTGGTCTTCTGTCATGGGATAAATTGTGCCATCTTTGAAAATCTGTCCACTACCACAAATATGGAATCGCATCCTCTTTGCATTCTTGGTAGTCCCATCACAAAATCCATTCTTATTTCATTCCAAGGCCTCTCTGGTATTGGCAATGGCTGATACAATTTGGTGTTCTGTCTTTTTCCTTTTTCATGTTGTCAGATTCTACATCTATTCACAAAATTTATCACTTCTATTCTCATACCTAACCAATAGTATGAACTTCTCAACTGTGCAAATTTTTTATCATGGCCAAAATGTCCAGCCAATCCTCCACTATGTTTTTCCTTCAGAAGGTTATCCGTCATTGAGCATTTTGGTATGCACAACTGATTTCCCTTGAACATCAATCCCTCTTGAATCATATACTTTGTCCACTGGATTCTATCTCTCAGCACAGGATTTTCACATGCTTCATATGCTTCCTTGAAATCTGTATCATCACAATACATGTCCTTAAGGTGTTCAAACCCCAAAGTCTTCACCTGAAATTCCTGTAGAACCAAACATATCTTGCTTAATGCATCAACAACCTTGTTAGCATTCCCAGCAATATGTTTTATGAAAAAAGTAAAATTTTGCATAAACTCAACCCGTTTCGCATGCCTCTGATTCAATTTTTCTTGTCTGGTTATGAATTGTAAATCCTGATTATCGCTATACAAGAAAAATTCATGTGAGACAAGGTAGTGTCTCTACTTCTTCAAGGCTTGAATTATGGCATAAAACTCCTTACCATATGTGGATTATTTTCTCTTGATCTCATTCATCTTCTCACTGAAATAGGAAACATGTCTATTATCCTAGCTCAAAGCTACTCCAATTGCAACTCCACTTGCATCAAATCTCACCTGAAATGTCTTTTCTAAATTCGGGAAGATCAAAATTGGTCGTTCTATTATTTTCTCCTTTAGTATATTGAAGCTCCTCTCGGCTTCCTCTGTCCATTTAAAAGACTTGTTCTTCTTATTTGCTATATCCATCATTGGCGCACAAATTCCACTGATATCTGTGATGAACTTCCTATAGAATCTTGCTAATCCATGGAAGCTCCTTACCTCAAACATACTCTTCAGTGACGACCATTATTTGATTGCTTTCATATTTTTTGGATCCATCTTCATTTCATTTGAAGAGATCACAAAACCCAAGTAAATGAGTTTTGTCTTCATAAAAGATGACTTCTTCATATTTATCAACAAATTCTCCTATTGTAGTCTCCTCATCACTAGTGTCAGATGTCTCAAATTCTCCTCTTTAGTCCTGCTAAATATCAGTATATCATCCAGATATAAAACCACAAACTTGCCAATGAAATATTTAAGTATTTCATTCATCAGCCTCATAAAAGTACTCAGGACATTTGTTAATTCAAATGGCATAAAAATCCACTCATACAAACCTTCATTTGTCTTAAAGTTTGTTTTCCACTCATCACCTTCCCTCATTCTAATCTGGTGATATCCACTTTTCAAATATATTTTAGAAAATAAATTTGCTCCACTTAAACATTCCATTAAATCATCCATTCTTTGTAAAGGAAATCTATACCTAATGGTGATCTTGTTAATGGCTCTTGATTCTATACACATTCTCCATCCTCCATCCTTCTTTGGACTCAACACAATTGGTACTGCTCATGGAATCAAGCTCTCTCTGAAAAAATCCTTACCTAATAGTTCCTAGAATTGGTTCTTTACCTCCTCATTCTCTCAAGGTGTCAGTCTTTATGTCGCTTTGTTCGATAGAATTTCTCCTAGTATCAAATCAATATGATGACTAATACTTCTGATGGGTGGCAATGAGTTAGGAATCTCATCTACCACTATGTTAGCAAAATTATCCAACAATTCCTGAACTTCTTTAGGAAAATCAGTCATTGAAGTACTTGAAAGAATAACTATGGGTTTCCTCACCATAGCAAGCTGCATCTCCTATTATTTCTTGACTTCTCTCAGGAGTTCCTTCCTGCTCATGAGAAGTATGCTCATGTTGGCTTCCTCTTTCTATGTCTTCTCCTCTATTGGAAGCAACATGTGTGCTCTACCATTCTTCTCCAATGTGTATGTATTCTTCCTTCCATCATGAATGGCATTCCTATCAAACTGCCATGGTCTTCCTTAAAAAATATGGCATACATCCATGGGAATTACATCACACATAATTTCATCTCTATATCCTCCTATCTTAAATTCAACCAAGCATTGTTTAGTAACCATTACCTGGTGTCCTCTCTGCAACCCTGAGACTTTATATGGCTTCGGATGTGAAGTTGTCTCCAGCTCCAATTTCTCCACCATCTCTATGGATACTAAGTTGTCAGTGCTCCCACTATCAATTATCACCTTGCATACTCAGTCTTTAGTCTTGCAAGATGTCCTGAAGAGACTATTCATCTGCACTGGCTTTTCAACTTCTGCCTCTGGTTTTAAGAGAACCTTCCTCAACATCAGGGATCTTCCATCCTCTACTCCTTCTGCTTCAAAATATCTTCTCTGTGCTTCTGAAATGTGAGCTTCACCTCCTCCTCCATTATTTTTCTCGAGACATTCCCAATACATGTGCCATGTGTTTCCACAGGCATAAAATCTTACTTCTCCTCCTCCTTTTCTTCCTCTTCCTCTAGAAGAACTTCTTCCACCACCCTATCTTCCTTGGGAACTTCCTCCTCTTTTTGAGTGACTTTGTGGTTTCTCAGCCTCGTCCTTAGACTTATGTGCCTTGTCATGGGTAACTCCCATGCTTTTGTTTGGGGCAGGGATTTTACCTCTTCCTCGTTGGCTTTGTTTTCTGGCCAAATTATCCTCTACTTTCAGTGCAAACTGATAAGAATCCTCCACTATGTTTACCGACATCATGCTGAACTCATCCTAGATTTCATATCTCAGGCCATTTATATATCTGGAAAAATTTTCTTCGTCTCTCTCCCTTTGTCTAGTTCTGATGTTCAGCCTATAGAACTCCTCTGTGTACTCATTAACTTCCATCCCCTTTTGTCTCAGGTTCTGCAACTTCCTGAACATATTAATATGATAATCCTTGGGCATGAACTTATCCTTCAACTTGGATATCATTTTGTCCCAATTCTTTATCTTCTTCTTGCCTTTGCTTCTCCTTTCATCCTGCAGTTCATCCAACCACAGTGTTTCATATCCTTTTAGCCTAGTGACATCCTCTTTCACTTTTCTCTCTTCATCGACATATTCATAGTCGAAATGTTTTTCCATGGATCTTATCCAATATAGAAGCTCTTCAACATCTAAATTTTCTTCATACATTGGGACCTTTATCTTGGCTCTGCCTCCCAATCTAGCAACTTCTCTCAACAAGCGTTCTTTGGTGACATCCTCTCCTGCATCTTCTTCGACTTCTACTACTTCACTCTCTGCCTCGTTGATGTCAACAACATCAGGTGCTCATCTCTACGCTACCTCCATCACCTCTAATATTGAATGAAGTTCTTGCATCTCCTTTTCTATAACTCGATTGGATAAAGATGCTTTCTCTCATATCCTTGGTGGAATTGTGTTGATTGTCTGTCACACACAGAGTACAAATTCAAGTTCTTTTGTCTCCTCTCCTTTTCCTGTTGTCTGCAAGAAAAAAATTTCTCTGATACCACTTGATGCAGACCCCCCTTCTCTCCTAAGAGCTGTGCGACCTCCCGATCTAGGCTCGATCAAGAAACTGAGTCTGATTGACTCTCCGGGTCTCTGTTAGACCCCAAACCCACTTACACAGGTCCTTTCTCCAAAGACGCAGATTATATGAGACTCGCAGGCCCTCTCCTGATCATTTTTCAAACCTCGATGCCAAATGGGCGCTAGCTCTTCTCTGGCTAAGCCCTTTCCTTTGCGTGACCGCGATTGTGACCACTCGTCTGATAAAAAGGCATGCCACCATTTCATGTATCGAGAACTTCACATGTGATTCACCCCAACTCTCCCGACCTCCGAAATCCCAACAGGAGCCTAGTGCATGCTAGCCCCTCTATTCTCCTTCATCGATGTGACCCTTCTCTATGAACGTGGGCCAATCTTCTAAGTACGTAGCGATTTCACGTATCGAAAACTCCCGATGGGATCCACCTCCATTATACTGAGGTTTGAACTCTTGATGCTTCAGATCTAATGGACCAAATACTCCCTCGATCTTACGGCTCAAATCAAATCTCTCTCACTCTCGACTCCCGAAATACCGATATTTAGGAGCACCAAATCAACGGCTCACGCTCCTCTAGATCTGACGGCCACTATCAAGTCACAAACTCGGATTCCATGAGTTCCCAAAAATCTTACTTTTGCTTTTCCTAGTTGTGAACTCCCGACAAAACCCGATCTACGATTCTGCTCCCTCCTTCGATCAACGACTATGATCAAATCGCGATTTCGCGAGTCGCAAGTTCTTATAACTCTGCCTTTGAATTCCTTGAGTCACATGTCAACAAAACATTGATCTCTCGCCACGTGTCCCCCTTGATGGAAGTCTCCGATGATTTCAGTATTTCATAACCCCACTCCTCCTATGTAATTTCATAGCTTATCGTTAATGCACTTTACCTTGATTGGGCGGCTACAATTATTTTACACTCAGACCGAATGACTGAGATATTCCCCCCTCTATGCTTGCTCCTCATTGTCTGGAAGCTGATCAAATGGTCCAGATATTTCTCCCAGAGATTACACTTTCCTCATACTTAGAATATTTTTGAAGGATTCAAAGGCTTCGACCTTTGTCCTTCCTATGAGTCCACTTCTTGGATCTCGTTAACAACTATGAAAAATTGTATTCCCCTGATCTTGGTCTCGTGAAAACTTTGACCTCCCACACACTCCTTGCGTTTCATGGATTTTGATAACTCAAATACGAAGGATTTCTCGAAGAGAAATTCCTCTCTCCCTCCTGGCGTACTCCTTTCCTGGTTCTTCGACTTCTTGCAAAGTCCCTTTGACACTTAGTCGAATCTCGTTTCGGTTCACTCCTTACGCTAGACCTTTACACAAGGTTAAAATTATTGAGGACGACTGTGCACGTCTTGCACCAGTCTCTTTTCACTCCTTGTAAAGGGAAAGTTTCATGCTATCTCTTTTGAGCTTCAAAACCGAAACAGATTATGTCAATGCACTCCTTCGTTCTGTGTGCACACCTTGCACCAATTTCAAAAGAAGAGAAACAATTGAAACTTATCCTAACATTCACAGTTCCTTCTACTCATAATTAAATTCATTCATTCATGAAAACACAATAATAGATATTTTCAAAACAATGTCCACCCCATGCATTAGATCAATTTTCCTCTATTATATTCATAAGTGAAAATGGCTACAACTGAAATCAAAACAAAAACTGAAAAATCAGAAATATCCTACTAACTTGTATCTAGCCTCATTTGGGCGTACATAACCTCTATTTATCTCAGAGGGCTCTTAGGGTTCCCCCTAACTACTTCTCAACATCAAAACCTATCCTAACAATTATCCTAGTGCAGTTGCATTCCAGAGCCAGAGTGGAAAATCCCACTTCCCTCACGATAACTCAAGCGTGCCTCAAAGATTTTTTCGGCATTGAGTTAAGGCGTACTTCAAAATATCTGTTGCAACTTCTAGCACTGAGATTCTGTACAGAATCCCAGACATTGATAGGTCCTGCTTCGCGTGCTTTCTAGAGATGCTCTTGCATCAATTTCTCTAACTACTTCCTTTTTACTGAATTTGACAAGGTTATCAAAGTGTATGTGACCTATTCTTATGTGCCATAGCCAACATTCATCTTCTTTTCCTAGAAAACACTTTTCATTTCCAATTTCACTTAGTACATATGTGTTGCTTGAAGTTCGTGTAGTTGTTGCAATCAATTTTCCTGAACCTTTTTTTCTTATCTCGCACTTTTGCGAATCGAAATTAAATTTATGACCTTGGTCACACATTTGAATCACACTTAGAATATTATGTTTCATATCTTCTACTAGTAGAACATTTTCTGCATTGGCATTCTTGTTTCCAATTCTGACTGTTCATTTTCCAATGATTTTAACTGAATGATCATTTCTGAAGGAGACTGGTCCATCTCTTTCCTTTCTTAATGTAAGAAACCTTTATTTATCACATGTCATGTGTTGTGAACAAACACTATCAACATACCAACCACGTTTCTTCTACTTAGCTTGTAGAGCGAGTGTGCATTCTTCATTGCTATATTGATTCTTCTTTCTTATCCATGTTCTCTTATGAGGTTCCTATTTGTGACTGTTGTTTTTATGTTGTGGTTCTCTAGGTGGAACTGTCATTCTGCAATCTCTGGCCATGTGTCCAAAGTTGTTACACTTGTAGCATTCCACTTCAGTGCTCAATGATTCAAACATGTTGTAGCTTCTTCTCTGTGTTTCACTAGGACTTCTTGGATAACCCTTTTGTGTATGAATTTCAAAGTTGTTTATGTTCCCGTTGTTAGCTCTGCAATTCATAGCTTTATGTAAAACATTATTGCATGCATAACATAAACCAAAAAAGATAGTTTGATACCTAGGAGTTGAATATCTTTTTAAAGGAGTTTCTCCTCTAAATCAATCTTCTTCCGGAGGCCTATCTATCGATTGTTGATTCTGAAATCTAAATATTCTTGATGGAGGAGTGTCCCTATAATCTTCCTTGTATATCTTCATATCCCCTATGATTGTTTCTACATAGATTTTTGGATATGTTTCTTTCTCTGTTCTTTTGAATCTTGATCCCTTTTCTGTCTGATTGTATCCAAGTCTGGAATTGTCATGTTGAGGTTTTTGACTAATGATAATGTCATCCAAAACTTTTGATTTGTTCTACATATTTTTCTTTTGAATATCCTTTCTTAATGCGACAATCTCTTATTCCAAATTTCCAATGATCCTGTCTCTTTCTTCTAGTTGTTATTTGAGTTCTTCTTCAACTCTTTTATCTTCTTCTATTTGAACCTTCAAATTTTTGATCATTTGTTCTAGTTCCTGAGTGTCTTCTTTATTGTCTAGTTTCTCTTGTAGCTTCTTGTTTTTATTCTTTTCTCTTCTTATAACTTCTATGGCACACAATAATTCTTCTCGGTAGTCAACTTTTGCCTCTTCATATTCTTCTTTGGCCTATTCATATTCTTATTAAGTGTGTTCTTTGTCATATTCTTCTACTTCCATGAATAGAACTCCTTCTGTCTCACTGTCGCTGACTTCATCTTCATCTGATGATGAGATGTCTTCTTTGGTGCATAATATTTTCTTGATAACTTTCTTTGTGGTTATTTTTCCTTTATATGTTTGTTTTCTATTTGAGTAATCTTCATCATTCCTCTTGTTTTTCTTATGAGGACATTTTTTAGAAAAATGACCAATACCATCACAATTAAAACAAATCAAAGGAAACTTACCTTTATATCTGTCGTTGGTTCCCTTGTTCAATATTCTGACAAAGTTGGCCATTTCTTCATCATATTTCGATATGTCATTGTTGATGCTATGTTCTTTTTATTTTTGCTTTCCCTTTTTCTTTAACCTTTTGGAGGCTTTGAAAGATGCTTCTTTTATATATGGATTTTCCTATTCAATTCTCATTTCATATGATGTGAAGATTCCATGTATTTAATCCATGTTTATTGAGTCTATATCTACTCTTTCTTCTAGTGTTGATATCTTAGGATCAAATCTCATAGGGAGAGATATTAGTACATTTTGAACAATTACAGATTGTTTAATTTTTTTTCCCAACCCTATGATTGCATTTACTGTTTCATCGACTCGTAAGAAGTAAGCTGCAATATTCTCATCTTCCTTCATCTTTAGTTGTTCAAACTGACCTCTATAAGTTTGAAGCTTTGTTGCTTTGACTTTTGAATCTCCTACATAAATATTTTGAAGCTTGTCCCAAATCTCTTTAGCGGATTTACAATGTATAACTTTGGTGTAAATTTATTCACAAATACCATTCAGAAGTACATTTGTGGCTTTGGAATTATTTCGCCCTAGTTTTATTTCTCTTTCATTTGTCGATGGAAGTGTTGGTTATTTGTATCC
>SNQJ01S0079190.1:15697-35981 GCA_010110895.2 Picea sitchensis | reverse complement strand
CATGTGTATCTCGATGTGTTTATTTCATTGATGTTGAAATGGTTCTTTGGCGAGATTGATGACACTATGATTGTCGCACCAAAGGATGGTCAGATGTTGTTGCTGGAATCCAAACTATGAAAGGATATTTCAAAGCCACAAGACTTCCTAACTTGCATTTACTGTTGCTCGGTACTCTGCTTATGTTGAAGAAAGTGCAATATCATGTTGTTTCTTATAGGACCCAAGGATGATTTTAAGGATGGAAATTTGTTTTAAAATGTAGAAACCTTGGTGAATCTTACGAATGCTTCATATGCCAACTATAACTATTTGGTGATATTTTTGTAAAAATATTCAAATTTATAAGGATTTTATATAGTTTTTATAAAATTTTGGTGATTTTCAAGGTAAAATAATTTTATCCTATAGAATTTGGGCGAATCATTTTTTAAAAATTGAATCTCGTTTTTGGAAAAACCATGGAAAATTATCCCATGAGAGAAATTTATCCCCTAAAATCATCCATAGCCCAAGTGACAGGTCTTGAACCAAGACTGAAAACATAACTTGAAATAGACTTATGATCATCAGGGTTTCTAACCCAATATGAATTAGTGAAACCAACCAATAAAGGAGTCCCCCCTAAACTGTAATGTATCTCTAACTGAATTTTACCATGAACATAAATAATTATCCCTTTAGCTTCTTTTTGATGGCTGATGGGGTGTTTACATATACCATGCAACAAGACCAACAACAAAGGAAATATCAGGATGGGTATGAGTCAAGTATAAGAGGCTACAAACTAATTGGCGGTACATGGTGGCATCAACTCTAGGAGAAGTATAGGTGGAAGCAATCTTGACTCCACACTGGAAGGGAGAAGGGGTTGGTTTACAATCTTCCATGTGAAAGTGACGAAGAAGGTCACAAGCATACTTAGACTGGGGAAGAAAAATTCATTGATTTGCACAAAACTTGGAGGCTAAGGAAATAGTCAAAAAGCCTAAGTATTTCATTTTAAAATTTCTTATGGGTTGGTTTCATGATTTAAAATTTGTGAGTCACTACCAATAAGGATAAAGACCATCAACATAAAGAGAAAGGATTATGAGATGGTTTCCTAATTTCTTGGTATAAACATTAGGATCAGAATGGCATTTAGAGAATCTAGTGTCAATAAGAAAGTTGTCCATTTGGCATACCAATCTTGAGGGGCTCGCTTAAGACCATAAATATATTTCTTAAAGTGACAAACAAGGCTGGTCATTACGGACATAGCGAGAGGTTTTCATGTAGATTTATTCTTACAAATATCCATGCAAGAGGTGGATTTAACATCGATGGACCTCAATTTTATGTATGGCTGATGAGGAAAAGAAACGAGTGGAATGGAATTCATTTTGTGTACAGGGGAAAAGGTTTTATTAGAGTCAATTCCTTCAACTTGGGAAATTCCTGGGAAAAGGTTTTATTAGAGTCAATTCCTTCAACTTGGGAAATTCCTTTGGCAACTAATTGAGCCTTGTTTCTTTCAACACTTCCATCTTATGCATACTTAGTTATGTAGACCCATTTACATATGACAAGTTTTCTTCCTTTTGGAAGAGGCACAAGATCCCAAGTATCATTTTCCATTAAAGAATGATACTCTTCATTCATTGTTGTATCCCAATCTAGATGACCTGAAGCTTTTGCAAATGCATCTGGATCACGAGTCTCTGAAACTTGAGCCAAAAGAGAAGAGGCTCATTGGAACTTTGAATGTGTCTGGCGCTGATCTAAAGGATCACTAACAATATCACCAACTTCTTCTTGTGTTTAACAGACCTATCTAGGAAGCGGTGGAGCTGGTGTTGGTTCATATTCAAAGGACTCATATGGAGGAAGGTGAGTAGGAATAGGTGGATTTTCATCCTCATTGTCATCATCTGAAGAAGTTATATTAGGAACGAAGGAAGGCACAAACATTGAAGATGTCTCACATGTCGAAGAAGGCACAATCTCTGAATTAGGCTCATAGGCCAAAAGATTTTCATCAAATTTAACATCTCTTCTAATAATAATTTCAATAGAATGTTATTGAAGAATTCTATAACCTTTGACATCTTCATAATAACCAACAAATATACACTTCTCACTTTTAGGTTACAATGCTTTCCTTTTCTCATCAGGAATGTGAGCCCATGCTATACTTCCAAATACACAGAAGTGACTTACATATGTTTAATATTAGTCCAAGCTTCTTCCGGTGTTATATTTTTAAGACCCTTTGTGGGAGTGTGATTTACTATCTAATTTTCACAGTTGATGGCTTCTGCCCAATACTTTAGACTTAATCCCTTATATTGGATCATACAATTAGACATTTTGTTTAATGTGTGGTTCTTTCTCTTAGCAACACCATTTTGTTGTGGTGTATATGGAACTGTGTGTTGCATTTGGATGTCCTGTGTAGTGCAAGAACTTATAAAATTATTTCTCACATAGTCGCCTCCATTATCTATCCTTAACCTTTGAATTTGTTGTCCAGATTGCTTTTCTACAAGGGCCTTGTAGGCCAAAAACTTGTCAAAAACTTTGCTCTTAAGTTTTAAGAAGTAAACCCAAGTATGTTTGGAAAAGTAATCAATGAAATTTAAGAAATACTTGCACCTAGAAAAAGAAGGAGAAGAAAGTGGACCACAAAAATCACTATGAACAAGATGCAAAGGGCCTAAGGCATGCCAAGAGTCACATTTATCAAAATTGTCTCGATGATGTTTGTTGAGAATACAACTGGCATAAACACCATCTTTGCATGAAGTAAGAGGAAGACCAGTCACCATTCATTGCTTACATAGTTGATGCAATGAGCGATATTTTATATGACCAAACCGCTCATGCCAAAGTTTTCTCAAGTCATCGCTATGAGAAACAAAAACTTATGGAAAAGATGAGGAACCAAAGTTATCAAACTTGTAGAACTTGGTAATATCATCAACAGTTCTAGTAGTAAGTGCATGCTTAGGATATTTTAGAGCCTTTATTACAACTTAATGAGGTGAAAACTCTATGGTTTTAACTTCACCTGAATGAGTGATTTGATATATTGATAGAAGGTTACAAGAAAGACTTGGAACACATAATACATCATTGAAATGACCATTATCTACTTGAACTATTCCATATCCTAGAACACTAAGAGATATATCATCACCAACAAAAAAAATTTGGTGTTACATTCATTTAGAGAAGAAAATGTGTCTTTATCCTTAGCCATATGATAAGATGCTCCAGAATCAATAAGTCACTCATCATAAGAAGAAGTAGAAGTTGCATTCAAGGAGAAACTAGAAGCAGAAAGTGCATTTCCATGAGAACAAGAAGAATAAGTAGAATCAATATTGATGTTGTGCTTCTTCACTGTTTATTCTAAATATGCCATTCTTGAAACATTTGGACTCATCATGACCATATTTATTAGAAAAGTTGCAATGTCTGTCAGTCTTCTTATTTTTAGATTTTTCTCCTTTGTCACCATTAGGAGCTGAGGTTGTTTGAGTGGGTTTGGGACCCTTATGTTTCTTGTTTTTGTGGTGAGGATGTTGCTTCTTGGGATTCTTGGGTTTATCTTTCTGTTGGGTAAATAAGGATTTGTTGGAGGTACATGCAGTGTTGATCACTCCAAGTTGTACAATCTTATCTTGCTCTCTAATCAAATCATCACAAAAGGACTCAAGAGTGGGTTTTTGATAAGCTTTCCCTAGAGCCTCTCTCCTGGAATAAAAGGTAGATAAAAACACAGAATATGCACTACCTAGATTAGAAAGAATAATATAGATGCAATGCTTTTCCTCCATCTTAATCTCACATTCTTCACATAAAATTCTGTGTTTTAAACTTAGATAAATAGTATTCAATGCAAGAAAAATGATTTGGAATTAAAGTCAGTATTTGATTTTCTAACTGATTTTCTCTAATAGTATTGCATTTACCAAACATAGATTCAATCTTTTCCCAAGATTCATTGGGGTCATCAATTTCTTTAAGGTGGAACCTTAAATCAGGAGAGATGGACATTTCGATCAGTCCACGTTCTTCGTCACTCCTATTATCCCATTTGAATTTCTTATCAGCATCAATGGGTTCTTTTTACTTTCCCAAGGTAATCATGTACAAGCTTTTACTTCTTAATAAATGCTCCATATGGGATTTCCATTGGAAGTAATTGGTGTTAGTAAGAAAAATATTACTAGAATAATCCATATTAAATATGTAGATAATAGAAATTTAAAAACTGAAACTGATGATATGGATGGAAATATCTCAAAAACTAAGCGTTTAAAAAAAAATGACACTGAAAAATGACTTCAGATGTGCAATTTATGCCCTTTTAAAAAAAGGCATAAACGGTAACCAAACGACTACATGGTGGTGTAAGTTTCTTTATGTGTTAGATATACTTCACACACACCTAGGATTTATTTTTCCTAAGGTTTTCCCTATGTTTATTAGTCATTATTCATTCTCCTATAGTTTAAAGAGAATATTCTCTTCAGTTCACACTTGAATTTGATCAATTGAGTGGAGTCTAGATGCTACATTGGGATCAACACCATGCAACATTGGGATCATCACCAACTAATGCACATTGTACTTGTTATTTTCACCAAACTAGTGAATTACTCATGATTACATTATCTCCTCAATTCACTCTATTTCAGTCAGTTAACTGAAGACTGAGAGACTAGTTAACTTAGACTAGGTGGCAATTCACTCCCATAACTTCATGAGAAACTCCACTAGGTGGCAGTTTAATCTTGTAATTGTTGGTGTGTGTCCATATCACTCTAGAAAACCACTATGGTGCATTGGCTTCTCCTCTAGTGTGCATTAGTTTATTTATACTGAGTGTTTCATGTGTAAATTATCATTCATTCATTTGGTTCATTAGAATTATTCCATTCTATCTCTCCTACTTCTCTTTTCTCATATTTTCTCTGCAAGCTCTGTATGTCATTTGCTAGATAGATATATTATGTGAAGGGTCAATACATTCACATGGTATCATATCCAACATATTGCTAGGAAAAATACGCACCATATTATTTTTGCAGATACCGAAGATTGAAGACAACGAAAAAATGGAATTTCCAAAATAATTCATTCTTACACCATACCATTTCTTTGCATGGAAGGAGAAGATGATATTTCATCTTTGAATATGGGGATTATACAAGTTAACCATGGAAATAGATACCAAACCCACATCAGCCATAGAAAAATCCAAGTATCTAAATCGAATGGACGAAGCATTTGGAACTATTTGCAGACTCATTTCTCATGAACTCCTCTTTCACATATCCTCCTGTAAAACCCCCAATGAAGCCTGGACCACCATGTAAGGTATTTTTGGAAAATAGGATGAGATGAGGGGACACATGCTCGAGGTGGAATTTCTTACTTTAGATCCAAAAACCTTTGACAGTCTCCAATATTTCTTTAACAAATATAAGGATTTGTTGTCGCAAATCAAGGCTTGCGAGGTTGATAAATATGAGGACAAACAAATGGTTCTTACCATTCTCTCCAAACTTGGTCTGGAATTCTCAGTGTTTGTATCTACATTTAATTCAGTTAGTCTCACCTCTAGAGCTACCTGGAAAATGCCTTCTCTTGAGGTATTTATCGAGTCTTTGATGAAAGAGAAAAACAAGCTCATCAACATGGGGAAAATCAAAGGCCCAAAGGCACATGCACTTGTTGTACAAGATGGTAGAAATCATCCAATTCAGAAATATAAATACAAATACAAAAGTAAATAACATGAAAATACAATAAGGAAGGGTTCTCAAAACCCTTCAATGATGCCTCCGAATCCAAAGGTGGAAAGGGAAGAAAAGGAGAGAAATGCACTTACTAACTTAAAGGATTCCATCCAGAATCCACATGTATGCAAAAACAAATAGATCAAATGGCCCAAATAATTCAACAAAACAACCTCAGAGATCACATCCTCGAGGGTGCCAAGAAGAAGAAGCCATAATATCAAAAAACCAAGAAAGGTGATTCTATCCATGCTTTGATCACCATCAACTCCTCTCCTGATGTCTGGATTGCAGATTTAAGAGCATCACACCACAGGAAAGCCATAAAAGGAGTCTATTCTTCATTGGATGCATGAAAATGTCATATTATTCTGATGGGGGACAACTCTCCAGTCAAGGTCATTGGCAAAGGAAGAATTGAACTCACAAACAAAATCTTTGAGAATGTGCTACACGTTCCCAAACTCTCTGTTAATATTTTCTCCGCGTATCAGATGAAAAACTCTAGCACTATAAAGAGAATCAAATTCACACCTGATGTAGTGGATATATATGACATGCAAACCAATTCCAAGGTTGCTACACGTGAGGTAAATAATAAATCCAGACTCTACACATTTTATGAATTTATTGAACCAGACTGTGCATTATTGCTTACCCATGTTGATGAAAGAAGTAGGATATGACATGAAAGGTTTGGGAATTTAAATTTAAGATATATGAAACAACTTAGCAAGTATGGAATGGTTGATGGTCTACTTGACATCCACCTCTCCAAAGGAATTTGTGAGGGATGTGTTCTTGGAAAACACCCTCAAGAAAAATTCGACAAAGGAAATACTTTGAAGGCTTCCTTTCTTTCAGATCTGATCCATAGTGACCTCATGGGCCATTTTTTGCATCCATCAATTAGTAAAGAAAGGTACGTGTTCATTTTTTTTGATGATTTCTCACACTTCACATGGATTTTATTTCTAGGAAAAAATCATAGGTCTTTCAACACCTCAAAGATTTCAAAGCCCTTGTTGAGACACAGTCATGAAAGAAAATCAAAGTCCTCCAAACAGATAACAGGGGAGAGTATGTCAACCATGAGATAGATAATATTTTTCATGAGGCCGAGATTCATTTGCAACAAAGTTTCTTATACTCCGCAACAAAATAAAGTTATTGAACAGAAAAATAGATCTCTAAAAGAGATGGAATCTTGCATGCTACATGCAAAGTCACTTTCATAGAGATTATGGGTTGAAGCACTTAATTGTAAAACCTACATCCAAAATATATCTCCCTATAGATATTTCAAGGATAGGAACCCCTACGAGGATTGGATCGGCCTCAAACCGGAAGTGATCAACTTCAGTATTTTTGGTTTCTATGCATGGGCCAAGATTCCCTCTGAAAAGAGGAAGGCACATGATCCACAGAGAAAATAGTGTATATTTGTTAGATACCTCGACGGTCTGAAGGGATACAAACTCATTGACCTTTCCTCGGACCAGCTAATCACTGATCATAGTGTCCAATTCAAGGAAAGTGTCTCGCATGTACCTCAATAGCCGCATGAAGACACTTTTTTTCTTCACTTGACAGAGATGATGAACATACACATGACGACTCTTCTTCATATGAGAGTTATGATTCAAGGGATTTAGATGATCCAGATACAAAGTTAGTACAGTCAGAGGGAGATTCAGTGCATGCATATGCAGATGTAGAGCCAGAGAAGAGGCCCAAGTGGGCCAAGACTACTCTTCAGGATGCAGGAGATCTTGTTGGGGATCCAACTGATACTAGGAGGACTCGATATGATTTTTAGGAGCCTCATCTTGCACTCACTTCCACGGAAAAAATTCCACCCATGCATATTTTCTTGGTTCAGTCTTCAGATCCACAGTCCTATGGCAAGGCTATTGGAAATCCCTTTTGTAAATCCACCGTGTAGGAGGATTACAACTCCCTGCTCAAGAACTAAAATTGGGATCTGGTTCCCCTTTCTAAAGGAATGAATCTTGTCAGGTGCAGATGGGTCTATAGGACCAAGAGAACAGTGGATGGACAAGTTAGTAGATACAAAGCCAGGCTAGTTTCCAAAGGATTTCAGCAGGTGCACGGTATTGACTATGATGATACCTTTGCTCCAGTAGAGAATATGGATTCCATACATTTGGAACTTTCCATTGGAGCATCCAAAGGATGGTAAGTCCATCATATGGACGTGAAGAATGAATTTAGTCACGGAGATCTCTCTAAGGAGATCTATATGGAGCAACCCTGTGTATTTATGTAGGATTCTTTATTGGTCTATCGACTGAAGAAATCTCTTTATGGCCTCAAGTAAGCCCCAAGAGAATGGTATACCAAGAT
This sequence comes from Picea sitchensis, assembly GCA_010110895.2. NCBI lineage: Eukaryota > Viridiplantae > Streptophyta > Pinopsida > Pinales > Pinaceae > Picea > Picea sitchensis. Next base: position 27,822 of record SNQJ01S0079190.1, on the reverse strand, counting down.
GGACTCCTACCTTTTGTCACAGAACTTTGTATGTTGTAATTTAGTGATGCAAAGAGGTCCCACCTATCACCCCACAGGGTCTCTTGCTTGACCTCCTACTCACAGGATCGTTCTCAAAATCCCCTCTGCTGAGCCGAAGCAGCTCTTTAGATCCCCTGAGTGGAATCACTATCGAAATATGACCCAATCCACAGGTCCTTCATTCGTCGGCACAGCCTCTGCTCCTGACCGTGACCTTTCCCCGACTCTGTATCAGGGTTCGCGGTTTCGGTATTTCCGTCATGACAAACCCATGTCCTCGTGAATTCTCGATTCTCGATTACTGATAAGCTCTCATTTTCCCTTATCCCCCAAATGGCTAAGCCTTAGTCCACACGACCGTCTCCACTCAACCACAGCCTTGTATCACCCTATCGGGATTTCGAGTTCTAATTTCTCGATGAGTTTTTTGTGCGCTAGCCCCTCCTGACTAGACTCTGGTCCATGTGACCGCTTCCTGTGACCACGGCTATAAATCCCATCAAAGTTTCGGCGTTTCCGATGACACAAGGTTTATGTCCATGGGACTCGCGATTCTCCGATCCCCGATGGATCCTTTCATTCACTAGCCCTCCTTAGCTTAACTCCCGCTCATATGATCAACTCCCGTGACCACAACCTTATCTCATCGGGGCTACGGGGTTTGTGATGCCCCAATGCATACACCCTTTGGATTCCCTATCATCCAAATCCCGACGCTCCGTTACGCTGACAGCTGGCCTCCACTATGCCGTTGTTCTCCTTTTCTATGATGACAGTCGGCTCCCACTACGATACCTTTCTTTAGTCTTGATATGATGACAGTTGTCCCCCACTGACAGTCTGTGTGGCCCCACACTCCTAGGCCTTATCGGGAAATCGTGTTTCGCGATTCTGTAATGCACAAAACTCTCATCCCTGGGATCTCCGATATCTCGATGGACAAAATGCCGACGGCGCCCGATCCTTTGCCACCTGTCCTCCAGATGGATGAACCAGATTCCTTTTCGGGTTTTGCTACTTCAAGTGTCCCGACGCCTTGTCAACGCCTGGTGCCTCGGATCTCCAATACGGACGATCGTGTGACACGTGTCCCTCTTCATACGGACGTCTCATATTTTCTCTCCGTATTTTGAGACTTTCGAAGTCCCGGTTTCCATGACCTTGAGAAATCTGATTTCCCGATGACTAATATCCCGATGGCTCGCGAGAATACTGACGCGTGTCCTGTCGATATCAACGGCTAGGATTCTCTCTTCGATATCCCGATGACCTGTCCGGGATTTCTCCTCCTGTTCATGGGATTAACTCTTGCGTGACTCTTGAAAATCCGACGGCTGTCAGTGATCTGATCCAAGATCTGACAGCTCAGATCCTTCTCCTACGCGCCTGCTCCTGTGCTTAATCTCTGCACATATTCTCCTGATCCAACGGCTTAGGGGATTTCTAAGTGAGATCCGACAGTTGTTGGTCATCTTCCTTCTGTGGCTCCTCCTGAGTTCCTTCTGAACACGTAAAACCAATGGTCCAGATCTTCTTTCTCTGCCCGACCTAACGACTCCTGTTTCTCCTCCTGAGCTTGCGCGATTTCTTCCCAGACTTAAGGGAATTTAGATTTCTCCCAAGGCCTCTGCCTAGTCTTCTTTCCTCTGTGAACTCCCGACCCTGAGTTCCGCAAATGTGCGTAAAAGTGTTGTTTCTTCTAAGCTTCTGTCCTTGAATCCTCAAAGGATTCTGGCGTCTGCACTCCTTGCAGAACCTCTGTGCACACATGGTGCTATCTCTCCTAAGCTTATATAATCACTCAGGCCCCTAAGGGATTTTCTGTCCTTCTTCTCCCTCAGATGGAGAATGAAATGGCTGCTCTCCTGGATATCCTTCTGCTCAAGCCTCTTCTTGAGTGCTTCTAGGTATTCAGTAACCCAGTGAAAGTTCCCTCAGTGGATACCTCCTTTAGATGACAGAACTCAAAGAGTTCTCTGTTTTCTCGTGCCTGCCTGCACACTTCCTCGATGCCCTCCTGGTGGAGTATCTCTTCCACAGAACATTCAGTAGTTTTGGGTTCCTTCTGTGCACCCTTTGCACCTGCTCAATGCCCTCCTGGCAGAGCTATCAGAATCCTCAGTGATTCTGGTCTTTCCCAAACTCTCAGTAGAGTTCCTTTCTCCTGCACCTCATGCTTACGCTCAATGCCCACCTGGCAGAGCTCCTACAGAATCCTCAGTGATTCTGTCTGCAACTGTGTTCTTGTACACAACCTTGCCTCCAAGGTGTTCAACAACCTTGAGGTCTTCCTCTTGAGTTGTTGATCTCAGTTCCTGTGCCTCAACACGTCTTTGTCTGACTCCTCAGAGTTCAGAAGTGCATCCTCTGTGCACAGCTCTCAGAACCTCAGCGTTATGTCACACCCTCCTGATATGAAGCTTCAAAGACCTCTCAAGCCTAAAACCAAACACACTCTCTTCAGTTGCATGATAACCACACACAAATACAACATATAATGAACACTCACAGACATGGATATAAGACAGAACACATGCAGGAAAAATTGCTTCAGTATATATTAAAAATGGCAAATGTATATGTGTACAAGGGTGTTCTCGAGCTCTACATGGCTCTTCTCTTCTCTATATTCCACTACCATCCTTCCTCAAAATGAGATATGAAAATCTCTTTTACCTGAGGTTCTCATCGAGCGCTTCCCTCCAGGATTTTACCTACTCTAATTAATTACATTCAATGGTTGTCTAGTATGCTATCCAGAACTAGATCTCAGCCGATCTAGCATTAAAGTCGATCCTATCTACTACTTGCACAAAGGCACGGCTTCCCTGGCTCACCAGCCTAAGCACATTTAATTTATATTCATTTCAAATTCAAATGAGGTTGCGCCTCCCTTTCATCCTTGAATGCATGTGCGTTGACGTGGTTGGTTGGCTGCATGGAGAGATGCTCCTGCATCATACTCCACAGCTGCAAAAATCATGAGCTCCTGCTCATGAGCTTCCCCTGTAGCTGTTGGAAATCCTCCTGGATCCCAAATAAACCTTTGGAGCTTTTCATCCACTCCATCTTCCTGCTGTTGTTGCTGCTTCTTATCTTCTGCTCATCCTCTCCCTGCTGGCAGTGTCTACTGATTTCAACATCAGCTCCCTGATGTCCTCTATTACTTCGTCCAGCTGCTCCAGTGACTGGCTCTGCTTATGCAGTCTCCTCAGCTGCAAATTTTTTTGTTCATTGGGTAGATCATCATGATCTCCCATGCCTTCCTCATCTATTTCCAACTTCACCTGTTGGATGTGCCTTCCCTGTACTTTTATCCTTTCCCCCAGGGCTTTAAATTTATCCCACAGATCAGCAAAACAAATGTTGTCTGCTTCTTCTTCCTCTGCTTATGCAACCTCCTCTATTGCATTGTTTTCAGCTTCATGGCTGAAAATGTTGAGCCATTCCTTAGAATGATCGTCATCCTCTTCTCCTACTTCTGCTGCAAATTCCCCTGTTGTAGTCTCTTCAGCTTCAATGTTGAATGCGTTGAGCCATTCCTCGGAATGATCACTCTTCCCTTCTTCATCTTCTCCTTCATCTGTCAGCTCCAATGCTACAGCTTCCTACTTTTCAGCTCGTTGGCTGAAACTATTGAGTTGTTCCTTAGAACACTCGTTTTCTTCTCTTTCTTCTGCTTGGGCAGTCTACACCATTTGCACCAATTCATCTTGGACAATCATCATCAGCTGTGACTATTCCTCTTTTTTCGCTGCATCATCTGCAACAGAATTTTCTGCCTCATCCTGGGCAGATGGTGGGAATATTTCAATTCCTCCAATCATCAGACTATAATTATGATCTTCTTCCCCTGTCAGCTGCATCTGCTGATCTAAATTCACCTTTGAATTTATGAGAACCTCAGATAGTCTCATCTGCTCAGTCATCTCCTCGGGCTGATCGAAATCCACCTACTCATCCCTGCCCAAATGGAAATATGGGATGCTTCCGCTGCTTCCCTGGCAGATTATGAGATCAACCGATCCCATCTTCATCAGCACTCCTTGCTAAATCGAACTCATTATGGGATCTTCAGATGGTCCCAAATTCTCCTCTCCGCCCACTTGGCAGTTCAATACGCTTCCGCTGTCCTCCTGGCAGTCTTTAATGCTTCTGTTTCCCTCCTGGCAGTCTTCGAGATCCCTCAGCGATCTCCTTTCGTTGCCTAGATGGCAATGTGAATTTCCTTGGTTGTCCTCATGACAGTCCATGATATCTTCAGCCGACCTCATCTCGTTGCCCTCTTGGCAATCTGGAATTTCTTCCGTTCTTCCTACCTGGCAGTGCTTGAGATCATCAGCCGATCTCATCTCTATTCCCTTTCCCATCTGGCAATTTGGAAACCTTCCACTACCCTCCTGGTAGTCTATGAGATCCCGCAACAATCTCTGATCATTCTCCTCACCGAGAATGTCTCCAATCTCTGGTTCACAGATGTAAACCATTTCTCCTTCTGTGGCCTTGAGGTTTTCAGCATACCTCATCCATCTCCTTAATAGCCTACGCTGTCTTCTAGCCACCCGCTCCCTGATTGGCCATTTCACCTTCGGTTTCTTCATGGGCCATTCATATACCCATCTCATCTTGGCTTTCTTATCCTACCTCATCCACAGTTCCAGCTTCTCTATGTCTACTTTTAATTCATAGAGATTTCTAGTCTCTTCTTCATCCCATTTGGCAAGATTTTCGGCCTTGCTCTTCTTTCTATGGCCTTCAGTAGCCATCTTGCTGTCTCTGTCTGCCTCTCTGACAGATCTGTTGCTGTCACTCTACATCCCTGAGTGTTCCAACTTCATCATCCTCTCACAGTCCTGCTGACTATCTATGGACTGCTGCCTACCTGCAAGCAATTCCTTACAGAGTCCTCAGTAACCCTGTCTTCTTCCTGCTTTCCTCTGTCTGCAATATACAAACAGAATCCCTCTGTGATACCACCTGATGCAAAGAGGTCCTCTATCACCCCACAGGGTCTCTTTCTTGACCTCGTGCTCACAGGATCGTTCTCAAAATCCCCTCTGCTGAGCTGAAGCGACTCTTTAGATCCCTGAGTGGAATCACTATCGAAATATGACCCAATCCACAGGTCCTTCATTCGTCAGCACGACCTCTGCTCCTAACCGTGACCTTTCCCCGACTCTGTATCGGGGTTCAGGGTTTCGGTATTTCCGTCGTGACAAACCCCTTTCCTCGAGAATCCTCGATTCTCGATTACCGATAATCTCTCCTTTTCCCTTAGCCCCCAAATAGCTAAGCCTTAGTCCACACGATCGGCTCCACTCGACCACAGCCTTGTATCACCCTATCGGGATTTCAAGTTATAATTTCCCGATGAGTTCTTTGTGCGCTAGCCCCACCTGGCTAGACTCTGGTCCATGTGACCGCTTCCCGTGACCACGGCTATAACTCCCATCGGAGTTTCGACGTTTCCGATGACACAAGGTTTATGTCCACGGGACTCGCGATTCTCCGATCCCCGATGGCTCCTTTCATGCACTAGCCCTCATGAGATTAACTCCCACTCATATGATCAACTCCCGTGAACACAACCTTATCCTGTCGGGGCTACGGGGTTTGTGATTCCCCAATGCATACACCCTTTGGATTCCCGATCGTCCAAATCTCGACGCTTCGTTATGCTGACAGTTGGCCTCCACTACACCGTTGTTCTCCTTTGCTATGATGACAGTCGGCTCCCACTACGATGCCTTTCTTTAGTCCCGATATGCTGACAGTTGTCCCCCACTGACAGTCCGTGTGGCCCCACGCTCCTAGGCCTTATCGGGAAATCACGTTTCGCGATTCTGTAATGCAAAAAACTCTCGTCCCTGGGATCTCTGATATCCCGATGGAAAAAATTTCGACGGCGCCCGATCCTTTGCCACCTGTCCTCCAGATGGGCGGACCAGATTCCTTTTTGGGTTTTGCTACTTCAAGTGTCCCGACGCCTTGTCGATGCCTGGTGCCTCGGATCTCCGATACGGATGATCGTGTGACACGTGTCCCTCTTCAGACGTACATCTCATATTTTCTCTCGGGATTTCGAGACTTTCGAAGTCCCCGTTTCCATGACCTTGAGAACTCCGATTTCTCGATGATTGATATCCCGATGGCTCACCAGAATACTGATGCGTGTCCTTCCGAGATTGACGGCTAGGATTCTCTCTTCTATATCCCGATGACCTGACCAGGATTTCTCCTCCTGTTCACAGGATTAACTCCCGCGTGACTCTTGAAAATCCGATGGTTGTCGACGATCTGATCCAAGATCTAACAGCTCAGATCCTTCTCTTGCGCGCCTGCTCCTGCACTTAATCTCTGTGCATCTTCTCCTGATCCAACGGCTTACGGGATTTCTAAGTGAGATCCAACGGTTGTCGGTCCTCTTCCTTCTGTGGCTCCTCCTGAGTTCCTTCTGAACGCGTAAAACCAACGGTCCAGATCTTCTTTCTCCTCCCGACCTGATGGCTCCTGTTTCTCCTCCTGAGATTGTGCAATTTCTTCCCAGACTTAAGGGAATTTAGATTTCTCTCAAGGCCTCTGCCTGGTCTTCTTTCCTCTGCGAACTCCTCGACCCTGAGTTCCGCAAATGTGCGTAAAAGCGTTGTTTCTTCTAAGCTTCTGTCCTCGAATCCTCAAAGGATTATGGCGTCTTTACTCCTTGCAGAACCTTTGCGCACACATGGTGCTATCTCTCCTGAGCTTATATAATCACTCAGGCCCCTAAGGGATTTTTTGTCCTTCTTCTCCCTCAGATGGAGAATGAAATGGCTTCTCTCCTGGCTATCCTTCTGCTCAAGCCTCTTCTTGAGTGCTTCTGGGTATTCAGTAACCCAGTGAAAGTTCCCTCAGTGGATACTTCCTTTAGATGACAGAACTCAAAGAGTTATCTGTTTTCTTGTGCCTGCCTACACACTTCCTCGACGCCCTCCTGGTGGAGTATCTCTTCCACAGAACATTCAGTAGTTCTGGGTTCCTTCTGTGCACCCTTTGCACCTGCTCAATTCCCTCCTGGAAGAGATATCAAAATCGTTAGTGATTCTGGTCTTTCCCAAACTCTCAGCAGAGTTCCTTTCTCCTGCACCTCGTGCTTACGCTCAATGCCCACCTGGCAGAGCTCCTACAGAATCCTCAGTGATTATGTCTTCAACTGTGTTCTCGTACACAACCTTGCCTCCAAAGTGTTCAGCAACCTTGAGGTCTTCCTCTTGAGTTGTTGATCTCAGTTCCTGTGCCTCAACACGTCTTTTTCTGACTCCTCAGAGTTCAGAAGTGCATCCTCTGTGCACGGCTCTCAGAACCTCAGCGTTCTGTCACACCCTCCTGGTATGAAGCCTCAAAGACCTCTCAAGCCTGAAACCAAACACACTCTCTGCAGTTGCATGATAACCACACACAAATACAACATATAATGAACACTCACAGACATGCATATAAGATAGAACACATGTAGGAAAAACTGCTTCAGTATATATTAAAAATGGCAAATGCCTGTTTGTACAAGGGTGTTCTCGAGCTCTCCCTGGCTCTTCTCTTCTCTATATTCACTACCATCCTTCCTCAAAATGAGATATGAAAATCTCTTTTACCTGAGATGCTCATCGAGCGCTTCCCTCCAGGATTTTACCTACTCTAATGAATTACATTCAATGGCTATCTAGTCTACTATCCAGAACTAGATCTCAGTCGATCTAGCATTAAAGTCGATCCTATCTACTGCCTGCACAAAGGCACGGCTTCCCTGGCTCACCAGCCTAAGAACATTTAATTTATATTCATTTCAAATTCAAATGAGGTTGCGCCTCCATTTCATCCTTGAATGCATGCGTGCTGACGTGGCTGGTTGGCTGCATGGAGAGATGCTCCTACATCGTTTAGACCCGAATGTTTACATGCTCATGACGGTTGATTCACTTCTACTCCTAGTTTTGTATGTTGATGATTTTTTTATCACTGTTTGCTTGACTTCAGTGATTTTTGTAGCCAAGAAGATTATGCATGACAGGTTCTTAATGATGAACATGGGTCCGCTACATTTCTTCCTTGGACTTGAGATCATTCAGGATGCATCAGGGATCAAACTATCTCAGGCCAAGTATGCACGATATCTCCTTGAGATATTTCACATGACAGACTACAAGCCTTCCCTGAATCCTTTCCTATCAGGAGTTAGACTTGAATATGGCGGGGACACTCTATTGGTTGAAAACACATTGTACAGAAATCTCTCGCACTCCATACTAGGCCTCTCCTATGCAGTTGGAGCATTTTCGAGGTTCATGCAGGAGTCGCATGAACTTCATTGGAAGGATTCAAAGTGTATCCTTCGATATTTTCATGGAACCATCACCTTTTGGATTCACTATGCAATAAAATCTACATTATACCTCATTGGGTTCACTGATTCTGACTAGGTTGGTGATATCATTGATCACAAGTCCACATCTAGTTACTCACTCAGTCTTGGTTTCGGGCCTATTTGTTGGTTAAGAAAGAAGTAGGCTACTATTGCTCTATCTTCAGTTCAGGAAGAGGACAGAGGGGTAGTTAATATAACCATTCAAGATATGTGGATATAACAATTTCTCACTGAATTGGGCATTCAGTTTCATTCGTCGATCGTCATCTCGTGTGACAAACAGAGCACTCTAATGTTCTGCAGAGATCCAGTTGAGAGGCAGCGGAAGAAGCACATCGAGATCCACATGCACTACATTCGGGACTTAGTACACAATGGTATCATGGACTTGTAGTTTTGTCCTTCAATAGAACAAACTACAGACATCTTCACCAAGACCTGTTGGCAACCATTTTCATTCTTATCTTTTCCTTATAAGCTGCCTACACAGAGGTTTTGAACCTGCATTACTCATCGCAATTTTTTAAAAATAAAACGACATTATTATCTTTCACTTTCGCATACATGCTTTTCGTTTCATTTTCACGACTGCAAGCGTGAAAACCTATAGTTGGGATTCATGTTGATTGCAGTAAAATGATCTTTTGGATTGTTATGAACCTATTTGTTTATCAAAACCCCAAACCACCACTCACTTTGCTTTTGACTATTGTTAATATGATTTTGATTTATAGATTCGTTGATGCAATGGTTATTTGATATTTTGGTGTATTTGATCAAATCGTTGGTGCAATGTTCGACATATTGGTTTCTTTTAAATCATACAAATGCTATTGTTTATTTAACATTCGGATTGAGTTTTGGTTATGTATTTCATGGTTTTAAATGGTTATGTGATAATCCATTTGACATGTTGTTCACAATGCTTTTGATATACACTATTGGTATTTGGATGAAACATTTTACCAAGGCGTCGTCGATTGTACATCCCGACATGATACTTTTGCATGGTTTCAATTCACTCTACCATCCTCGCATGCATAAGAATTAACGCCCTGTCTTGCATTTTGGGTTGCCTTTTCTTGTTTTGGGGAAGTTGCGGGAAAAATGGATCTGTGTATACCCTGTCAAAACCCCTCACCGATTACCATGTTGATCCTGTGCTATTTTTCTATGGCGAGGCGGCCACTTCCATTGTTAACTGAAAAATAGCTTGATCGAATCGTATCCATGAAACCAAGGTATGGTGTTTCAAAACAGATTTTAAAATGATTTTGTTTTCTTTGAATTAGCATAAATGATTTGTTTTCTCAATCGCATCTATTTTGGTTATGATTGAATTGATACAATACGATTATGTTTGTAAATAATAACTAGCTACAGAATCGTGAGATTTTGTAGCTAGTCATAAAAATTTGAATTTTTGTTGATTTTACAACTGAACACAATTTGTAATCGTGTATTTTTGTGCATTTACAAGTACACACGAATTTCAAATGAAATTGGATCGACTGTGGCATCTTTGAACATGTTTTTTTTACATAGTTTTGGATAGGGCTGTTAGTTTTAGATAGGAACAGGAATTTGGGAGATTGTATTCCCATAATTTTTGCAACAACTTTGATAATTTCCATAGGAATGTTTTCATCCTGTGGCCTTTATATATGTATTATTTTTGTAAAGAAAAACCATCACTGCTTGGGGAGAAGAGACTATGGACTGGTGATTATACAGACTCGAATGAAAGTGGATGTTTTGTACGGCTTTAGCTTCAATATATCATACTTTTATTCAAGTTTTGGTGCATTTCAATTTGTAATCAAATTATTGACTACTTTAGATATCATAATTTTCTACAGGTTGGTGTGATGGGATTTAAATAGTGTCCATATTTGATGTCTCTCATTTTATACACAACAATAAATCTGTTTACATTTGATGATTAGAAGGTTGATCTTCTTCATTCAATGGATAGTAACACGCAAATTTTCATACTCAGATTTATCCTAATATGATTATTTGTTAAATTATAAATTGTTGTTACTACATGTCTTGCTTGTTCTGTCATTAGTATTCAAGCGTCATTGCTTCCTGTTTACGTGAAGCATTTGGAAAATCTGGTGTGGGTTTCCCCCATCAAACAGCGAAATCGAGTATTGTGCATAGGACAAATAGGAAACGCTATTACAGGTCAGTCTGTTAGTGCTATTTAATTAGTTTAGTTAATGTATAAATTTATTATAATCTGAACACGTTTCACTGTTCATTTCTATAGTTTAGATTTACAGTTAGGATTTTTATTTTATTGCTTAGCTTAGATAGCTGTCATTTCATTTCTTTTTCATAAAAGTTATAAAAATAAAAAAATACTACCTTCGTTGTCATAAGAAAATTCATATATGATTTTGCAGATTTCGATCAAAAATTGCATTTTGTGAATACTGTATATATAATGGAGATTTAATTATATTGACAACTGAACATTTAATAAGTAGGATTATTGTTTTGTAATATTAGTTAGCAAACTGTATATATATATATTAGATTTGTATATAGGTTGCAGTAGCATGTTTTTCACTTAGATTAGTTTCTTTAGCTTAGTTTTTTTTTTTTTTTTTTTACTTTCCTAGGACTTAGATCAGCCAACGGAACCGCTAAACCCATCGGAGTGGATTAAACCAAATGGCTTGGGTTATTTAGACAACCCCAGACTGGATTCACTCCTCCAGTTGACGAGCAATCAATTTCGCCCATCTCAACAAATGGCACTAAAAGGAGGGACGACTGACAAGTTGGCCTTGTAGGAGCCTTTATTTTTAAATGTGTTCAATTCCCCCCATGGCTCCCCAAATCACTGTGTTGGAACATGCTTTCAACTTCTCATTACCCGATGTTCCCAACGAGACAGTCTCTCGCTTGTCCAAACTCACCTTTGATGGTGGAGGCACTACATCTGCTAAAGACCACCTTAACAAGCTTTGGTGCAAATGCATCAAACATGACATCTCAGATTTAAGAGTTTTATGCAGACTTTTCGCTTTTACTTTTAGAGGTGGGATTAAACATTGGCTTGAATCCTTTCCAGCATGTCACATTTTCTATTGGTTTCAATTTGTAGATGAGTTTCTAGATGCTTTTAAAATTTATGATTTCGATCAATTATGTGAAGTATTTCATACTTCGCTAATCAATGGTGATTCATCTTTGGAAGACCTTTTGACAAGACTCTATCATATCCTCTGTAAATTTAATCTCGATGACATGTCATTTGCATTAAGTCTCTTATGTGATGCTTGCATCCCTTCCATTCAGTCATATTCAAGCATGAATGAAGAACCAATTGCAAATCCTATCACTCAATTGCAAGAACAATCTTCTTCACAAGAAGAGAATAATCCCTCCGACAATGTTGAACAAGCTAGGGAGGTAGAATCTATTGACTAGGTTCTTATTGACAACCAAATTGGTTTTTCCTTTGAATCATTGTATTTTCAGTCTTCGACCAGTATGGAAGAAGATTCATTTCTGGCTCAAGGTGAATATCCTCATTCTTGTAACTCATTCTCTAATCAATATTTAAAATCGGTCATTGAAGAACACTTAAGCGACGAAAATCATCTTGAACATTCTAATACTTCTATGAAACTGATTAGAGAAGAAGTTACGCAACTAGAAGAAGAAACTTTAAACCTTTGTCCTCAAAATG
>SNQJ01S0079190.1:0-15647 GCA_010110895.2 Picea sitchensis | reverse complement strand
AGGTCTTTATCGAGTCTTTGATGAAAGAGAAAAACAAGCTCATCAACATGGGGAAAATCAAAGGCCCAAAGGCACATGCACTTGTTGTACAAGATGGTAGAAATCATCCAATTCAGAAATATAAATACAAATACAAAAGTAAAGAACATGAAAATACAATAAGGAAGGGTTCTCAAAACCCTTCAATGATGCCTCCGAATCCAAAGGTGGAAAGGGAAGAAAAGGAGAGAAATGCACTTACTACCTTAAAGGATTCCATCCAGAATCCACATGTATGCAAAAAAAGATAGATCAAATGGCCCAAATAATTCAACAAAACAACCTCAGAGATCACATCCTCGAGGGTTCCAAGAAGAAGAAGCCATAATATCAAAAAACCAAGAAAGGTGATTCTATCCATGCTTTGATCACCATCAACTCCTCTCCTAATGTCTGGATTGTATATTTAAGAGCATCACACCACATGGAAGCCATAAAAGGAGTCTATTCTTCATTGGATGCATGAAAAGGTCATATTATTCTGATGGGGGACAACTCTCCAGTCAAGGTCATTGGCAAAGGAAGAATTGAACTCACAAACAAAATCTTTGAGAATGTGCTACACGTTCCCAAACTCTCTGTTAATATTTTCTCCGCATATCAGATGAAAAACTCTAGCACTATAAAGAGAATCAAATTCACACCTGATGTAGTGGATATCTATGACATGCAAACCAATTCCAAGGTTGCTACCGGTGAGGTAAATAATAAATCCAGACTCTACACATTTTATGAATTTATTGAACCAGACTGTGCATTATTGCTTACCCATGTTGATGAAAGAAGTAGGATATGGCATGAAAGGTTTGGGAATTTAAATTTAAGATATATGCAACAACTTAGCAAGTATGGAATGGTTGATGGTCTACTTGACATCCACCTCTCCAAAGGAATTTGTGAGGGATGTGTTCTTGGAAAACGCCCTCAAGAAAAATTCGACAAAGGAAATACTTTGAAGGCTTCCTTTCCTTCAGATCTGATCCATAGTGACCTCATGGGCCATTTTCTGCATCCATCAATTAGTAAAGAAAGGTGCGTGCTCATTTTTTTTTATGATTTCTCACACTTCACATGGATTTTATTTCTAGGAAAAAATCATAGGTCTTTCAACACCTCAAATATTTCAAAGCCCTTGTTGAGACACAGTCATGAAAGAAAATCAAAGTCCTCCAAACAGATAACAGGGGAGAGTATGTCAACCATGAGATAGATAATATTTGTCATGAGGCCGAGATTCAGTTGCAACACAGTTTCTTATACTCCGCAACAAAATAAAGTTATTGAACAGAAAAATAGATCTCTAAAAGAGATGGAATCTTGCATGCTACATGCAAAGTCACTTTCATAGAGATTATGGGTTGAAGAACTTAATTGTGAAACCTACATCCAAAATATATCTCCCTATAGATATTTCAAGGATAGGAACCCCTACGAGGATTGGATCGGCCTCAAACCAGAAGTGATCAACTTCAGTATTTTTGGTTTCTATGCATGGGCCAGGATTCCCTCTGAAAAGAGGAAGGCAAATGATCCACAAAGAAAATAGTGTATATTTGTTAGATACCCCGACGGTCTGAAGGGATACAAACTCATTGACCTTTCCTCAGACCAGCTAATCACTGATCATAGTGTCCAATTCAAGGAAAGTGTCTCGCATGTACCTCAATAGCCGCATGAAGACACTTTTTTTCTTCACTTGTCAGAGATGATGAGAATACACATGTCGACTCTTCTTCATATGAGAGTTATGATTCAAGGGATTTAGATGATCCAGATACAAAGTTAGTACAGTCATATGGAGATTCAGTGCATGCATATGCAGATGTAGAGCCAGAGAAGAGGCCCAAGTGGGCCAAGACTACTCTTCAGGATGTAGGAGATCTTGTTGGGGATCCAGCTGATACTAGGAGGACTCGATACGATTTTTAGGAGCCTCCTCTTGCACTCACTTCCACTGAAACAATTCCACCCATGCATATTTTCTTGGTTCAGTCTTCAGATCCACAGTCCTATGGCAAGGCTATTGGAAATCCCTTTTGTAAATCCACCATGTAGGAGGATTACAAGTCCCTCCTCAAGAACTAAAATTGGGATCTGGTTCCCCTTTCTAAAGGAATGAAACTTGTCAGGTGCAGATGGGTCTATAGGACCAAGAGCACAGTGGATGGACAAGTTAGTAGATACAAAGCCATGCTAGTTTCCAAAGGATTCCAGCAGGTGCACGGTATTGACTATGATGATACCTTTGCTCCAGTAGAGAATATGGATTCCATACATTTGGAACTTTCCATTGGAGCATCCAAAGGATGGTAAGTCCATCATATGGACGTGAAGAATGAATTTATTCATGGAGATCTCTCTAAGGAGATCTATATGGAGCAACCTTGTGTATTTATGTAGGATTCTTTATTGGTCTATTGACTGAAGAAAACTCTTTATGGCCTCAAGTAAGCCCCAAGGGAATGGTATACCAAGATGGACTCCTACCTTTTGTCACAAAACTTTGTATGTTGTAATTTAGTGATGCAAAGAGGTCCCACCTATCACCCCACAGGGTCTCTTGCTTGACCTCCTACTCACAGGATCGTTCTCAAAATCCCCTCTGCTGAGCCGAAGCGGCTCTTTAGATCCCTTGAGTGGAATCACTATCGAAATATGACCCAATCCACAGGTCCTTCATTCATCGTCACAGCCTCTGCTCCTAACCGTGACCTTTCCTTGACTCTGTATCGGGGTTCGGGGTTTCGGTATTTCCGTCGTGACAAACCCCTGTCCTCATGAATCCCCAATTCCCGATTACCGATAAGCTCTCCTTTGCCCTTAGCCCCCAAACGGCTAAGCCTTAGTCCACACGACCGGCTCCACTCGACCACAGCCTTGTATCACCCTATCGGGATTTCGAGTTCTAATTTCCCGATGAGTTCTTTGTGCGCTAGCCCCTCCTAGCTAGACTCTGGTCCATGTGACCACTTCTTGTGACCACGGCTATAACTCCCATCAGAGTTTCGACGTTTCCGATGACACAAGGTTTATGTCCATGAGACTCGCGATTCTCCGATCCTCGATGGCTCCTTTCATGCACTAGCCCTCCTGAGCTTAACTCCCTCTCATATGATCAACTCCTGTGACCACAACCTTATCCCGTCAGGGCTACGGGGTTTGTGATGCCCCAATGCATACACCCTTTGGATTCCCAATCGTCCAAATCCTAACGCTCCATTACGCTGACAGCTGGCCTCCACTATGTCGTTGTTCTCCTTTGCTATGATGACAGTCGACTCCCACTACGGTGCATTTCTTCAGTCCCGATATGCTGACAGTTGTCCCCCACTGACAGTCCGTGTGGCCCCACACTCCTAGGCCTTATCGGGAAATCACATTTCATGATTCTGTAATGCACAAAACTCTCGTCCCTGGGATCTCCGATATCTCGATGGACAAAATGCCGATGGCGCCCGATCCTTTGCCACCTGTCCTCCAGATGGATGAACCAGATTCCTTTTCGGGTTTTGCTACTTCAAGTGTCCCGACGCCTTGTCGACGCCTGGTGCCTTGGATCTCCGATACGGACAATCGTGTGACACGTGTCCCTCTTCAGACTGACGTCTTATATTTTCTCTCGAGATTTCGAGACTTTCGAAGTCCCGGTTTCCATGACCTTGAGAACTCTGATTTCCCGATGACTGATATCCCGATGGCTCGCCAGAATACTGATGCATGTCCTGTTGATATCAACGGCTAGGATTCTCTCTTCGATATCCTGATGACCTGTCTGGGATTTCTCCTCCTGTTCACGGGATTAACTCCTGCGTGCCTCTTGAAAATCCGACGGTTGTCAGTGATCTGATCCAAGATCTGATAGCTCAGATCCTTCTCCTGCGCGCCTGCTCCTGCGCTTAATCTTTGCACATCTTCTCCTGATCCAATGGCTTATGGAATTTCTAAGTGAGATCCGACAGTTGTCGGTCCTCTTCCTTCTGTGGCTCCTCCTGAGTTCCTTCTGAACATGTAAAACCAACGGTCCAAATCTTCTTTCTCCGCCCGACCTAACGGCTCCTGTTTCTCCTCTTGAGCTTGCACGATTTCTTCCAAGACTTAAGGGAATTTAGATTTCTCCCAAGGCCTCTGCCTGGTCTTCTTTATTCTGCAAACTCCTCGACCCTGAGTTCCACAAATGTGCGTAAAAGTGTTGTTTCTTCTAAGCTTATGTCCTCGAATCCTCAAAGGATTCTAGCATATGCACTCCTTGCAGAACCTCTGCGCACACACGGTGCTATCTCTCCTGAGCTTATATAATCACTCAGGCCCCTAAGGGATTTTCTGTCCTTCTTCTCCCTCATATGGAGAATGAAATGGCTGCTCTCCTGGCTATCCTTCTGCTCAAGCCTCTTCTTGAGTGCTTCTGGGTATTCAGTAACCCAGTGAAAGTTCCCTCAGTGGATACTTCCTTTAGATGAAAGAACTCAAAGAGTTCTCTATTTTCATGTGCCTGCCTGCACACTTCCTCGACGCCCTCCTGGTGGAGTATCTCTTCCACAGAACATTCAGTAGTTATGGGTTCCTTCTGTGCACCCTTTGCACCTGCTCAATGCCCTCCTGGTAGAGCTATCAGAATCCTCAGTGATTTTGGTCTTTCCCAAACTCTCAGCAAAGTTCCTTTCTCCTGCACCTCGTGCTTACGCTCAATGCCCACCTGGCAGAGCTCCTACAAAATCCTTAGTGATTCTGTCTGCAACTGTGTTCTCGTACACAACCTTGCCTCCAAGGTGTTCAACAACCTTGAGGTATTCCTCTTGAGTTGTTGATCTCAGTTCCTGTGCCTCAGAACGTCTTTGTCTGACTCCTCAGAGTTTAGAAGTGCATCCTCTATGCATGGCTCTCAGAACCTCAGCGTTCTGTCACACCCTCCTGGTATGAAGCCTCAAATACCTCTCAATCCTAAAACCAAACACACTCTCTTCAGTTGCATGATAACCACACACAAATACAACATATAATGAACACTCACAGACATGCATATAAGACAGAACACATGCAGGAAAAACTGCTTCAGTATATATTAAAAATGGCAAATGCCTGTGTGTACAAGGGTGTTCACGAGCTCTCCCTGGCTCTTCTCTTCTCTATATTCCACTACCATCCTTCCTCAAAACGAGATATGAAAATCTCTTTTACCTGAGGTGCTCATCGAGTTCTTCCCTGCAGGATTTTACCTACTCTAATGAATTACATTCAATGGTTGTCTAGTCTGCTATCCAGAACTAGATCTCAGCCGATCTAGCATTAAAGTTGATCCTATCTACTGCTTGCACAAAGGAACAACTTCCCTGGCTCACCAGCCTAAGAACATTTAATTTATATTCATTTCAAATTCAAATGAGGTTGCGCCTCCCTTTCATCCTTGAATGCATGCGCGCTGACATGGTTGGCTGGCTGCATGGAGATATGCTCCTGTATCATACTCCACAGCTGCAAAAATCATGAGCTCCTGCTCATGAGCTTCCCCTGTAGCTGTTGGAAATCCTCCTGGATCCCAAATAAACCTTTGGATCTTTTCATCCGCTCCATATTCCTACTATTGTTGCGTTTCTGTTGCTGCTTCTTATCTTCTGCTCACCCTCTCCCTGCTGGCAGTGTCTACTGATTTCAACATCAGCTCCCTGATGTCCTCTATTACTTCATCCAGCTGCTCCAGTGACTGGCTCTGCTTATGCAGTCTCCTCAGCTGCAAAAATTTTTGTTCAATGGGCAGATCATCATGATCTCCCACGCCTTCCTCATCTATTTCCAACTTCACCTGTTGGATGTGCCTTCCCTTTATTTTTATCCTTTCCCCCAAGGCTTTAAATTTATCCCACATATCAGCAAAGCAAATGCTGCCTGCTTCTTCTTCCTCTGCTTCTGCAACCTCCTCTGTTGCATTGCTTTCAGCTTCATGGCTGAAAATGCTGAGCCATTCCTCAGAATGCTCATCATCCTCTTCTCCTACTTCTGCTGTAAATTCCCCTGTTGTAGTCTCTTCAGCTTCAATGCTGAATGCATTGAGCCATTCCTCGGAATGATCACTCTTCCCTTCTTCGTCTTCTCCTTCGGCTATCAGCTCCAATGCTACAGCTTCCTACTTTTCAGCTCATTGGCTGAAACTATTGAGTTGTTCCTTAGAACACTCTTTTTCTTCTCTTTCTTCTGCTTGGGCAGTCTGCACCATTTGCACCAATTCATCTTGGACAATCATCATCAGTTGTGACTATTCCTCTGTTTTCACTGCATCATCTACAATAGAATTTTCTTCCTCCTCCTGGGCAGATGGTAGGAATATTTCAATTCCTCCAATCATCAGACTATCATTATGATCTTCTTCCCCTGTCAGCTACATCTGCTGATCTAAATTCACCTTTGAATTTATGAGAACCTCAGATAGTCTCATCTGCTCGGTCATCTCCTTGTGCTGATCGAAATCCACCTGCTCATCCTTGCCCAAATGGAAATATGGGATGCTTATGCTGCTTCCCTGGCAGATTATGAGATCAATCGATCCCATCTTCATCAGCACTCCTTGCTAAATTGAACTCATTATGGGATCTTCAGACGGTCCCAAATTCTCCTCTCTGCCCACCTGGCAGTTCAATATGCTTCTGCTGTCCTCCTGGCAGTCTTTAATGCTTCTGTTGCCCTCCTGGCAGTCTTTGATATCCCTCAGCGATCTCCTTTCGTTGCCCAGCTGGCAATGTGAATTTCCTTGGCTGTCCTCATGACAGTCCATGAGATCTTCAACCGACCTCATCTCGTTTCCCTCTTGGCAATCTGGAATTTCTTCCATTCTGCCTACCTGGCAGTGCTTGAGATCATCAGTCGATCTCATCTCTATTCCTTTTCCCATCTGGCAATTTGGAAACCTTCCACTACCCTCCTAGTAGTCTATGAGATCCCGCAGCAATCTTTGATCATTCTCCTCACCGAGAATGTCTCCAATCTCTGGTTCACAGATGTAAACCATTTCTCCTTATGTGGCCTTGAGGTTTTCAGCATACCTCATCCATCTCCTTAACAGCCTATGCTGTCTTCTAGCCATCAGCTCCCTGATTGGCCATTTCACCTTCGGTTTCTTCATGGGCCATTCATATACCCATCTTAGCTTGGCTTTCTTATCCTACCTCATCCGTAGTTCCAGCTTCTCTATGTCTGCTTTTAATTCATAGAGCTTTCTAGTCTCTTCTTCATCCCATTCGGCAAGCTTTTCAGCCTTGCTCTTATTTCTATGGCCTTCAGTAGCCATCTTGTTGTCTATGTCTTCCCCTCTAACAGATCTACTGCTATCACTCTACATCCCTAAGTGTTCCAACTTCATCATCCTCTCACAGTCCTGCTGACTGTCTATGGATTGTTGCCTACCTGCATGCAAGTCCTTACAGAGTCCTCAGTAACCCTGTCTTCTTCCTGCTTTCCTCTATCTGCAATATACAAACAGAATCCCGCTCTGATACCACCTGATGCAAAGAGGTCCTCTATCACCCCGCGGGGTCTCTTTCTTGACCTCGTGCTCACAGGATCATTCTAAAAATCCCCTTTGGTGAGCTGAAGTGGCTCTTTAGATCCCCTGAGTGGAATCACTATCGAAATATGACCCAATTCACAGGTCCTTCATTCGTCAGCACGACCT
Source organism: Picea sitchensis (assembly GCA_010110895.2). Taxonomy (NCBI): domain Eukaryota; kingdom Viridiplantae; phylum Streptophyta; class Pinopsida; order Pinales; family Pinaceae; genus Picea; species Picea sitchensis. Next base: position 7,948 of record SNQJ01S0079190.1, on the reverse strand, counting down.
CTGCTCCTGACCGTGACCTTTCCTCGACTCTGTATCGGGGTTCGGGGTTTCGGTATTTCTGTCGTGACAAACCCCTGTCCTCGAGAATCCTCGATTCTCGATTATTGATAAGCTCTCCTTTGCCCTTAGCCCCCAAATGACTAAGCCTTAGTCCACATGACCGGATCCACTCGACCACAGCCTTGTATCACCCTATCGGGATTTCGAGTTCTAATTTCCCGATGAGTTCTTTGTGCGCTAGCCCCTCCTGGCTAGACTCTGGTCCATGTGACCACTTCCCGTGACCACGGCTATAACTCCCATCAAAGTTTCGGCGTTTTCAATGACACAAGGTTTATGTCCACGGGACTCGCGATTCTTCGATCCCCGATGGCTCCTTTCATGCACTAGCCCTCCTGAGCTTAACTCCCACTCATATGATCAACTCCTGTGAACACAACCTTATCCCGTCAGGGCTACGGGGTTTGTGATGCCCCAATGCATACACCCTTTGGATTCCCGATCGTCCAAATCCTGACGCTTCGTTACGCTGACAGCTGGCCTCCACTACACTATTGTTCTCCTTTGTTGTGATGACAGTCGGCTCCCACTACGACGCCTTTCTTCAGTCCCAATATGCTGACAGTTGTCCCCCACTAACAGTCCGTGTGTCCCCACGCTCCTAGGCCTTATCGGGAAATCACGTTTCGTGATTCTGTAATGCACAAAACTCTCGTCCCTGGGATCTCCGATATCTCGATGGAAAAAATGCTGAAGGCGCTCGATCCTTTGCCACCTATCCTCCAGATGGACGGACCAGATTCCTTTTCACGTTTTGCTACTTCAAGTGTCCCGACGCCTTGTCAACACCTGGTGCCTCGGATCTCCGATACGGACGATCGCGTGACACGTGTCCCTCTTCAGACGGACGTCTCAGATTTTCTCTCGATATTTTGAGACTTTCGAAGTCCCGATTTCCATGACCTTGAGAACTCTGATTTCCCGATGACTGATATCCCGATGGCTCACCAGAATACTGATGCGTGTCCTGCCGAGATCGACGGCTAGGACTCTCTCTTCGATATCCCGATGACCTAACCGGGATTTCTCCTCCTGTTCACGGGATTAACTCCCACATGACTCTTGAAAATACGACAGTTGTCGACGATCTGATCCAAGATCTGACAGCTCAGATCCTTCTCTTGCGTGCCTGCTCCTGCGCTTAATCTCTGCGCATCTTCTCCTGATCCAACGGCTTACGGGATTTCTAAGTGAGATCCAACGGTTTTCGGTCCTCTTCCTTCTGTGGCTCCTCCGAAGTTCCTTCTAAACGCGTAAAACCAACGGTCCAGATCTTCTTTCTCCTCCCGACCTGACGGATCCTGTTTCTCCTCCTGAGATTGCGCGATTTCTTCCCAGACTTAAGGGAATTTCGATTTCTCCCAAGGCCTCTGCCTGGTCTTCTTTCCTTTGCGAACTCCTCGACCCTAAGTTCCGCAAATGTGCGTAAAAGCGTTGTTTCTTCTAAGCTTATGTCCTCAAATCCTCAAAGGATTCTGGCATCTTCACTCCTTGCAGAACATCTGCGCACACACGTTGCTATCTTTCCTGAGCTTATATAATCACTCAGGCCCCTAAGGGATTTTTTGTCCTTCTTCTCCCTCAGATGGAGAATGAAATAGCTACTCTCCTGGCTATCCTTTTGCTCAAGCCTCTTCTTGAGTGCTTCTGGGTATTCAGTAACCCAGTGAAAGTTCCCTCAATGGATACTTCCTTCAGATGACAGAACTCAAAGAGTTCTTTGTTTTCTTGTGCCTGCCTGCACACTTCCTCGACGCCCTCCTGGTGGAGTATCTCTTCCACAGAACATTCAGTAGTTCTGGGTTCCTTTTGTGCGCCCTTTGCACCTGCTCAATGCCCTCCTGGCAGAGATATCAAAATCCTCAGTGATTCTGGTCTTTCCCAAACTCTCAGCAGAGTTCCTTTCTCCTGCACCTCGTGCTTACGCTCAATGCCCACCTGGCAGAGCTCCTACAAAATCCTCAGTGATTCTGTCTGCAACTGTGTTCTCGTACACAACCTTTCCTCCAAAGTGTTCAACAACCTTGAGGTCTTCCTCTTGAGTTGTTGATCTCAGTTCCTGTGCCTCAGCACGTCTTTTTCTGACTCCTCAGAGTTCAGAAGTGCATCCTTTGTGCACGGCTCTCAGAACCTCAGCATTCTGTCACACCCTCCTGGTATGAAGCCTCAAAGACCTCTCAAGCCTAAAACCAAACACACTCTCTACAGTTGCATGATAACCACACACAAATACAACATATAATGAACACTCACAAACATGCATATAAGACAGAACACATGCAGGAAAAACTGCTTCAGTATATATTAAAAATGGCAAATGCCTGTTTGTACAAGGGTGTTCTCGAGCTCTCCCTGGCTCTTCTCTTCTCTATATTCCACTACCATCCTTCCTCAAAATGAGATATGAAAATCTCTTTTACCTGAGGTGCTCATCGAGCGCTTCCCTCCAGGATTTTACCTACTCTAATGAATTACATTCAATGGATGTCTAGTCTGCTATCCAGAACTAGATCTCAGCTGATCTAGCATTAAAGTCGATCCTATCTACTGCCTGCACAAAGGCACGGCTTCCCTGGCTCACCAGCCTAAGCACATTTAATTTATATTCATTTCAAATTCAAATGAGGTTGCGCCTCCCTTTCATCCTTGAATGCATGCGTGCTGACGTGGCTAGTTGGCTGCATGGAGAGATGCTCCTGCATCATTTAGACCCAAATGTTTACATGCTCATGACGGTTGATTCACTTCTACTCCTAGTTTTGTATGTTGATGATTTTTTTATCACTGTTTGCTTGACTTCAGTGATTTTTGTAGCCAAGAAGATTATGCATGACAGGTTCTTGATGATGAACATGGGTCTGCTACATTTCTTCCTTGGACTTGAGATCATTTAGGATGCATCAGGGATCAAACTATCTCAGGCCAAGTATGCATGATATCTCCTTGAGATATTTCACATGACAGACTACAAGCCTGCCCTGAATCCTTTCCTATCAGGAGTTAGACTTGAATATGGCGGGGACACTCTATTGGTTGAAAACACATTGTACAGAAATCTAGTGGGGAGCTTTTTGTATCTCACGAACTCCATACTAGGCCTCTCCTATGCAGTTGGAGCATTCTCGAGGTTCATGCAGGAGTCGCATGAACTTCATTGGAAGGATTCAAAGTGTATCCTTCGATATTTTCATGGAACCGTCACCTTTTGGATTCACTATGCAATAAAATATACATTATACCTCATTGGGTTCACTGATTCTGACTAGGTTGGTGATACCATTGATCACAAGTCCACATCTAGTTACTCACTCAGTCTTGGTTTCGGGCCTATTTGTTGGTTAAGAAAGAAGTAGGCTATTATTGCTCTATCTTCAGTTCAGGAAGAGGACAAAGGGGTAGTTAATATAACCATTCAGGATATGTGGCTACAACAATTTCTCACTGAATTGGGCATTCAGTTTCATCGGTCGATCGTCATCTCATGTGACAAACAAAGCACTCTAATGTTCTACAGAGATCCAGTTGAGAGGCAGTGGAAGAAGAACATCAAGATCCACATGCACTACATTCGGGACTTAGTACACAATGGTATCATGGACTTGTAGTTTTGTCCTTCAATAGAACAAACTGCAGACATCTTCACCAAGACCTGTTGGCAGCCATTTTCATTCTTATCTTTTCCTTATAAGCTACCTACAGAAGGGTTTTGAACCTGCATTACTCATCGCAATTTTTTAAAAATAAAACGACATTATTATCTTTCGCTTTCGCATACCTGCTTTTCATTTCATTTTCACGACTGCAAGCATGAAAACCTACAGTTGGGATTCATGTTGATTGTAGTAAAATGATCTTTTGGATTGTTATGAACCTATTTGTTTATCAAAACACCAAACCACCACTCACTTTGATTTTGACTATTGTTAATATGATTTTGATTTATAGATTCGTTGATGCAATCGTTATTTGATATTTTGGTGTCTTTGATCAAATCGTTGGTGCAATGTTTGACATATTGGTTTCTTTTAAATCATACAAATGCTATTGTTTATTTAACATTCGGATTGAGTTTTGGTTATGTATTTCATGGTTTTAAATGGTTATGTGATAATCCATTTGACATGTTGTTCACAATGCTCTTGATATACACTATTGGTATTTGGATGAAACATTTTACCAAGGCGTCGTCGATTGTACATCCCGACATGATACTTTTTCATGGTTTCAATTCACTCTACCATCCTCGCATGCATAAGAATTAACGCCCTGTCTTGCATTTTGGGTTGCCTTTTCTTGTTTTGGGGAAGTTGTGGGAAAAATGGTTCTGTGTCTACCCTGTCAAACCCCCTCGCCGATTACCCTGTTGATCCTGTGCTATTTGCTATGGCTCCTATAGTGTGAATCGAACCCAATGGCATTCAAGATTTTCTCTTGTTTGATAACGCCTGAGAGGACCTCGAGAGGAATGGGTGGAGGGTTTTTATTGAGAAGTTTGAGGGTTTCAACCTCGCAGTCGCTCAACAATTTGCACTTACATTCGATGGATGTAGGGCCAAAGTTGGGGACATCCAACTCGAATTGAACGAGGATTTCCTTAGCTCAGCCAATGGTCTGCCAGCCAAAGGGAAGAAATGGTTTAAAAATTCAAAGGTTGATGAAGTACCATGGCCACTCTTCTTTACCTCGAGGAAAATCAATAGTTGCGACAAAGGTATGCCAGTTACAACTCTTAAGTCTAGGTGGCATGATTTGTTGGGCATTATCAAGCAATTCATTAAATGCGAGGGTAGATACGGTTTAGTTTTCCTATACCACCTTCGACTGCTCATGAGTTTCATAGATTTTCTTTTGAATATGTCACATTTCCTCCTTCGGAGTTTGTATAAAATGGCTAAACGTTATAAGAGGGAGAAATCCGACTCCAGCCTCTTCCACCACTGTTTAATTAAAATTATTGTAGTTCATCATTTGAGGTTGAGTGGCGACTGTTGGGAAGCTTTCCTATTGAGGAATGGCTTTGCCAACCTTTAATTTGGACATGTGGACAAAACCGTGGTTACAGAAACCCTTGTTGGGCCTCTCGTTCCCCCTCCTTCACTCTTACCCTTTGTTGAACCCTCGACCTACCCGAATGATAACCTACCCGACACCCTACCTGATTCATGTTTAAAAGACAGTGTTAAGCCTATTAAGAGGTCTGCAAAGAAAAAGGGTAAGGGTAACAACGATGTCAATTGAAAGGGTAAGAAGGTTGTGCACTGGGTATCAAGGTGTGCTCACAATAAGCCTAAACAAAACCCAGACCAACAGCCAATACTGTTGAGTGAAGATTCTGATTCTGAAATCGAACAGTTTCTAACCGAGGAGTATCCATACTCACACGGCCTTTGTTCAGCCAAGCCCTATGACTACATGTCGAACCTCCCACTGTGCCTTAGAGATGACCCTAATTTCTTCGGGATCAAACTCGACAGTGGAGCTGCTAGTAATTTAAGAGATTCCTCACCTGTAATTGCACGGCCTCATCAACCACAGTGCAATGAATGTAAGTCGTGGCTCGACCGATATTATACAGATGTCCCTCTACTCCAATCTCAAATCAAGTCTTTGGAGGACCGAGTAAATGTGTTAACCAAGGAAAATGATAGACTGCAAGCTATTGATAAAAAGAAAAAGACCACAGGCTCTGTCATTTTCAAAAATGTAGAGGCGGCCACTGCCATTGTTAACTGAAAAATAGCTTGATCGAATCGTATCCATGAAACCAAGGTATGGTGTTTCAAAAGTGATTTTAAAATGATTTTGTTTACTTTGAATTACCATAAATGATTTGTTTTCTCAATCGCATCTATTTCGGTTATGATTGAATTGATACAATACGATTATGTTTGTAAATAATAACTAGCTACAGAATCGTGAGATTTTGTAGCTAGTCATAAAAATTTGAATTTTTGTTGATTTTACAACTGAACAAAATTTCTAATCGTGTTTTTTTGTGCATTTACAGGTACACACGAATTTCAAATGAAATTGGATCGACTGTGGCATCTTTGAACATGTTTTTTTTACATATTTTTGGATAGGGCTGTTAGTTTTAGATAGGAACAGGAATTTGGGAGATTGTATTCCCATAATTTTTGCAACAACTTTGACAATTTCCATAGGAATGTTTTCATCCTATGGCCTTTATATATGTATTATTTTTGTAAAGAAAAACCATCACTACTTGGGGAGCAGAGACTATGGACTGGTGATTATACAAACTCGAATGAAAGTGGATGTTTTGTACGTCTTTAGCTTCAATATATCATACTTTTATTCAAGTTTTTGTGCATTTCAATTTGTAATCAAATTATTGACTACTTTAGATATCATAATTTTCTACAGGTTGGTGTGATGGGATTTAAATAGTGTCCATATTTGATGTCTCTCATTTTATACATAGCAATAAATCTGTTTACATTTGATGATTAGAAGGTTGATCTTCTTCATTCAATGGATAGTAATACACAATTTTTCATACTCAGATTTATCCTAATATGATTATTTGTTAAATTATAAATTGTTGTTACTACATGTCTTGCTTGTTCTGTCATTAGTATTCAAGCGTCACTGCTTCCTGTTTACGTGAAGCATTTGGAAAATCTGGTGTGGGTTTCCCCCATCAAACAGCGAAATCGAGTACTGTGCATAGGACAAATAGGAAACGCTATTACAGGTTAGTCTGTTAGTGCTATTTAATTAGTTTAGTTAATGTATAAATTTCTTATAATCTGAACACATTTCACTGTTCATTTCTATAGTTTAGATTTACAGTTAGGATTGTTATTTTATTGCTTAGCTTAGATAGCTGTCATTTCATTTCTTTTTCATAAAAGTTATAAAAATAAAAAAATACTACCTTCGCTGTCATAAGAAAATTCATATATGATTTTGCAGACTTCGATCAAAATTTGCATTTTTTGAATACTGTATATATAATGGAGATTTAATTATATTGATAACTGAACATTTAATAAGTAGGATTATTGTTTTGTAATATTAGTTAGCAAACTGTATATATATATTATATTTGTATATAGGTTGTAGTAGCATGTTTTTCACTTNTGGCTGTGACTAAACAGACCGAAGTTGCTAAGCCTACAACCAAAAAGACTAGAGCGAAGACTGGTGATAATACTAGAAGCAAGAAAAATGCAAGGCTGATCTCTCGCATGGAGAGGAATAAAGCTAAGCCTCCTGCCAAAATAGAGCCTATCATGGTCTGCGAAGATTCTGATTCAAGCATTGAACGTTTTCTCGTTGAAGAGGGCTTCTATAACAAACCTCTTCATGATTTCGTCAAGAACTTACCTCCTTGTCTGCGGGATAACCCTGACTTTCCTGGTATTGAACCACTCCATGAAACCCTCGAGGAGTCGTCAAAACCCTCGACTGATCAAACTATGGCTCCACCTTGCGACCAATGTGGGTTGTGGTTAGAGAGATACTACGTGGATGTACCAAAATTGCAATCCAAAATTCACGAGTTGGAAAACCAAGTGGAAAAACTCACTGGTCGGAATGCACAAGAACAACCCAACGACAAGAAGCAACGAACTACGGGTTCGATCCTGTTCAAAAATGTCGAGTCTGCTATTGCGATTGTCAATTCAAAATTGACATAGTCTCAGCGACCGTGATGGTATAGTTTTCACTCATTACTCTTTGTGTATATATTTCACTTGCTCTGTCACAAAAGCATGTTGCGTTGTATATAACTTTTGTTTTAATTAGTTTAAGATTCAATTGGATTGGATTTTGATTTGTTGGATCATCGAAAAGATATGACTATCCTAATTTAGTTCGATGCCCTGTTAATAAGACAAGTTGTTACATTTTAAAATTA
>SNQJ01S0079189.1:24443-35981 GCA_010110895.2 Picea sitchensis | reverse complement strand
TAAGATTTTGGGGAGTATAAGGGAATACAACCCCACTAAGCCCATAATTTTTTCTTGAAATAATTTGTTGCATAAAGGAATACTAGGAGGAGCAAAATGGTTTACACCCTCCTAGGGTTTTTCCTAGCTAGTTTAGCTTGCCTTGGGGAGTAAAAGGGCTTACACCCCCAAGGAAGTAGCTCAACTATCTCTTTAAATTTTATGAATCCACAAAACAATATCTAAAGGCACTAATATCCTTGCATTGGAGAAACAAAATCATTGCATTGGGATACGTGAAATCACGAGATATTGAAATTGTCTAAGTTGGAATCTATTCTATGTGCCTAACGCTCACCAAGGCCTCTAAGGCATTTTGTTTTGTTAAGGACTTCTTGCTGCTGTAATAAGACAAATCTACATCCACTAGGGTTATAGAAAACCCTAAACAAATCTCTAAATAATTCACAGTTCAACCGTAAAAAAATGCTACTAATTTACCCCTATAATTTGCTAGTCTCGGCGCATCTTTTGGGTGGATTACTTGTGATTTTTGGTGGCTGATTTTTCTGTTGTACCAACTTGTTTGCTACAGACATAAGGCTGCAAATATATCTCTGCAATACTTGTCTATAACAACCCTACATTGATGCTAATTTCTTATGCTTTTACACTTGATTTGTACGAGTGTTTTGCTAACTTTTCTCTTGCATCATTTGATATAATTTTAGCATCTTTTTAGCAGCTCTAACAATCTTTATTTCGATGATATATATCTTTGTTTACTGCTGCAATTAGGGACAACAAGCTTAAATTTCTTGTCCACCTAATATATTACATGCATACTTGGCTTTTCTTGTGCCTCGGGAAGGTACAATCACCCTTTGCAGGTACTCATACTTCTCGGCAACCATTGGCCACCACCAAGACGTGTCAACAAATCCATCTTCGACATAGCAACTTGACCTATATGGGCATCCATATCATCATCTCACTTTCCGTGCCATTTCCCTCTAAGGTCACCAGGATTCCCCCCTTGAGGTGATCACTTTACCTCTAAAGTGACAGGAATACCTATGTAAGGTGGCAGTGGGTAGGTGTTCTCTTAGTTGTCACCATTTTGTGGTTTGGGTTGGGCTTTTCCCAACCTACAGCTTGTGCGATAACATTTTGGCATCGTTGTCGGGGAGGATTTTGAATCCTCTTCCGAATCCTAATGACACTTTGAAAAGCTATCCCAAAGCCTTTCCCTAGCTTTCCTGGTGACTCCACCTAAAGGATATTCCACTTCCACCTTTTGATGAGCTCTAATTGAGGCTCATCTGGAGACTTCACCTTCCAAGAACCCACCTTTCCTTTTTTCCCCTTTTCCATCCTTTGATGAGCCTTGATCTCATTTGGAGACTGCATTGAGGTATTACCCTAATTAATCTAACCATGGCCTCACGGGACCTACCATGGGAATTCCATAAGGTGTACCCTTCTCTTGATGTTCATAATATCCCCGAATATCCAAATCATTGGTCTACAGAGTGGAGGACAAGTTTCCCTAAATTTAATGGTGATCCAGCTCTAGTAGTCACCCATGTCATCAATTATATGAAGTATGCTTCAAGCTTAAATGTACAACATGAAGATGTGTTGATGAATTTTTTTGTATCATCACTGGAATCAAGTCAAAGAAGTTGGCTTGCACACTCATGTGAGCCGAAGAGTATCCCATCTTCTCCAAATCTCATTGAAGAATTTCTCAGGCATTATCGGTCAGCTACCCATAATTTGCAAGATACTTTCCAAGAGCTCAAAGACTCTCTTTGTGGAGAAGGTTTTCCTATAGATGAGAATGAAGAAAATCTTGAAGAAGATCCCGATGAAGTTTCTCATGTTGAATATCCAGATGAGACATTTGATGAAGATGAAGTGCTTATATTTTCCCTTCCACTTGATGAAGACATCCAGGCCTCTGCTCCTCCTACATATAAAGAAGAGAACATGACGAGTTGTGACCCTTTTGAAGATCTTAATGATACTTTATTCCATGACTTTGGAAGTGAAGAAGTATTTGAGGATCCCTTGGATGCGACAGATCTTTTTGAAAGGAGGAAAAAAATCACTATGTATTAAGGATCAAGCCCCTTGCGATGAAGAGGCGATGGAGGGGCATGTACATAAAGAGAAAGAATAATCCTGATGAGGTACAACATGTCAAGACATCATTATCTTTTCTCCCGCTTGATGAGGGTGAGGTTGTTCAAACTTGTCTTCCTCCTGCACACGAAGATGAAGAAATGATTTGCCTCGATGATGCAGATGATCTTGTGCAGAACCTATCTGACATGGTTGATCTACACATTGATGATTTCATGTAGGTTGGGAAACGTATATGGGATGTGGGTTGCTTCATTATTGATAGATATCCCATTTATGACATTGAATATATGTCTCAAGTGAAATGGGTTGGGTGGTCATCTTCAAAGAACTGGTCTTTGTGCACATATGATTCAGTTGTTTGGTAGCTCGATGATGATATGGTTATAGCGTTATTTCGTTCATTTGAAGATAACTTGTCACAATGTGCTTATGATGATTCTAACCCATCCCTTGAGATTTGTGATGCGTATCCTTTCGGTGACCCAACCTTGTTCTATGCAGATTTCCATCCACTCTCATGGTTTGATTTTGATCGACACCAGGTCCTGACCAATCCGGAAGAGTCTGGGGCTCACGCTACCAAAGTAAAGTACTTTCATATTGAGATTTTTGGTATGGATTTGCAGATAAAGAAGGGACGTTTTCTAAGACTAGGGGAAGAGTTTCTCTCTAGACCTAAAACTGTGCATTACCCCATTTCCTCTTGTTTGGAATATCATCAGGTTTTCTTGGGATCCTTTATCTCCTCTCAGCATTAAGGAAGCAATGACATTTTAAGCGAAGAAGAAGAACAAGCCCTTGCATATGAGGAGAATGTTGAAGAAAACCCTATTGATTTGTTGACACTAGATCTTTTTGAAATGTGTCATAGATTAAATTCCTTACTTGCCATGATCACAAAGAAATATGGTTTCAGTGATGAAGAAGACTTCCATGAAGCGCATCATGTGGAAGATCCACTTGAAGCTTCTCGGGATTTTGTTCTTGCTACACACGAAGATAAGAAGATGGTCAATTTAAGTCATATAGATGAGCCATCATCTACATACGATAGTCTCGTTCAGAGATGGATCGACCAGGCTTGTGGATGTTCTTTCCAGCACGATTTCCTCCCTCCCACCCATCTCCATGAGTTTCATTTCATCATTGATTATATGTCCATTTATGCTCATGATCATTATGTGTTGGACTTGTCTTTGTTGTTTCACATGATTAAGCATAGGGGGAGATACCTTGATGAAATGATGAACAAATGGTTGCATTGGTTGTATGATTTCACCTGACATGACCCATCACCTAATCTTCAGGGCCCCATGGACCTAGGTAAGTACGTAGGTCATATTGATTTCTTACATTTGCATCTTGGTGTCTCATGATAGTTTAGATGCATTTCATATTTCATTTTGCTCTAATTGCATATTGATTTCATGTTTAGTTTAGAAATTTTTGAAAAAATGCTAAAATTTTCTTTTCTAGATTAGTTTCATTCTTGGTTTTGATGTATATGGATGAAGGGTAATAGAACCACCCTATATTTTACAGTGTGATGTTTCAATGTAGGCACAGGTCCACCAGGAGATGTTGAGATTTTCATGCACTCTACGACGAGCACATGTCCCCAAGTAGGAGCCAGATGTTATCCCCAATTCCTAGGGATAACTAAGGAAATGATGTCTAGAGGCCCTCATGTTACAAACATGAATTACCGAGAGATAGCCTGACTGGTAGTGCCCACTTGCATAGACAAACACCCACCTCACCACCACAACTTTAAGTTCGTCATGACGGTATCCACCACATCAGCTGGCCTCTAGAAGACAGTGGGTCTTGCTCCATGAGGTACAAGTCAAGTATTATGGTGAGTGTCATTTCAATATTTGAGGCATTCGAGTTTGTTGCATCTATTACTTCTTTTGATTATGTGACATTTGCTTGGACATTATGCTTTTTGCCCTGTTTCAATTTGGTGGCTGACATTGAGCCCTAGTAAGTGTGTCACCCTTAAGGATAGGTATGCTACTAGGAGGTCCTTTTTGAAAAGTCATCGTGCCATTCCCGACCATACTTGTCAGTTTCCACACCTCATCCCGTCATCTCCTCACCTTTTGGGTTTTTCGGGTGTATTGACCCAAGAAGGGGTTGTCCCTCACTTCATGGGAAGAAAGGGTTGAATGTCCAAAGGGTTGTGGCTGGAAAAAGATAAGAGCTAAACCATTGAACTTCTAGATGCTTGCCCATGGATCCTGAGGACAATGAAATGTCTCTCATAAAAAAAACTAATGGGACCCATAAATGAATGACTAATAACAAAATGCCAAATGGGGAGGAGCATGTGTGGGCACTATTTTTATTACTTAATTAGAAGCCCCACACATGTTTCCAACTTGGGGAAGCATGATGTGACCATGGTAGAGTCAAGATGGGCACAATTTTTCATTCTTAGGTAGAAGCCCCATCTTGGATTCAGCCTGGAAACATCCTAAATGAATAAGAAGCAATAAATGGGCTTTAAAAAAGGTTGTATGAAAATTAAGGTGCAACACACCCTCTCTAAAGGCACCCATACATGAGACACTACAAATCCTTGTATGTCATGAACCCCATGCCAAAAAGTCTCCCCCTTATCCATGAAACCTCATCCACATGACTTAGAAGGAGGTACCCTCAGGAAACACCCCTAAACTTGAGGTACGATTCACCCAATAGGTCGTTTTGTTAACCGTCCCATACCTAAACTTGGAAAATTGCATAGGGTCTTTGAACATTAGTTTATTTTGATGAGGTGGTTTGCATGTACTTGCTTAGATGACTCTTTTATTTATTTGATTTAATCATCATTATTCTTCGACTTGAGATCCTTGGAGGGCGTATCCATTTGTCTTTGCAGGATCCACCTGGTGGACAGTTTTGGAGGAACAAGACTAGCTTGGGCTTTCGTGGGGCTTGAAGCCCACATGTTGGATTCCAACGACACACATGCTAGATCACAAAGACATGCCTTTGGAGGATTATTATAGATCATGGAGGACCTAACCTAACCCCTACCACCCAAATGATTTGCCTAAGAAGGAAAAAACGTCACCCTTGAGGGTTTGACGTCATAGTAGGGCCAGGGTTTGGTGGTTGTTGAGGACACTTGGCAATTTTTGAAGGAAGGAAGCCATGGGTCCCGGAGAAGATGCTTGGATCGAAGACACGTGGCCTTTGGAGGCCTAGCTCACCCATATCATACTCCAACGACTTGCAAAAAGTGCCAAAACGTCACCCTAGAGGGGCGACGTCTTACTTAGGGTTTTACTTTATGTGCAAAATATGAATTAAAAAGTATTATTTTGTGTAAAGGGGAAAAACAAGGGTTGTTGTCCCCTTATTTTGTGGTTTACCCTAAGTTATGTGGACAGACTGTGTTTAGAACATTTTGTATAAATATAGATCATTTGTATCTCATTTGGATCATAATTTTCCCTCTTGTGAGAGGATACTTGGCTGAAATTTGTGCCCTACTTGAGTAATTTTGTATATCTCTCTTTTCACTTGCTCTTGTAATGGTTTATCTTTGGATATTGGATGGATTATGATGCTCTATCTCTTGTGGAGGCTTATTTCTTGCTTTATGATGGATTTTCTTGGTCAAAAAGAGGTTTATCTTGTTAATGCTTGGACTAGGTAAGGAATCTATCTTGTTATTGCTTCTTTTATTGGTTGTAAGGTTAATTTGCTAAGATTTTGGGGAGTATAAGGGAATACAACCCCACTAAGCCCATCATTTTGTCTTGAAATAACTTGTTGCATAAAGCAATACTAGGAGGAACAAAAGGGTTTACACCCTCCTAGGGTTTTTCCTAGCTAGTTTAGCTTGCCTTGGGGAGTAAAATGGCTTACACCCCCAAGGAAGTAGCTCAACTATATTTTTAAATTTTATGACTCCACAACCCAATAGCTAAATGCACTAATCTCCTTTCACTGGAGAAACAAAATCATTGCATTGGGATACGTGAAATCACGAGATATTGAAATTGTCTAAGTTGGAATCTATTATATGTGCTTAAAGCTCACTAAGGCCTCTAAGGCATTTTGTTTTGTCAAGGAATTCTTGCTGTTGTAATAAAAAAAATCTACAGCCACTAGGGTTGCAACAAACCCTAAACAAATATCTAAATAACTCATAGTTCAACCGTAAAAAAATGCTAATAATTTACCCCTATAATATGCTAGTCTCAGCACATGTTTTGGGTGGATTACCTGTGATTTTTGGTGGCTGATTTTTCTGTTGTAAAAACTTGTTTTCTACAGCCATAAGGCTGCAAATATATCTCTGCAATACTTGTCTATAACAACCTTACATTGATGCTAAATTCTTATGCTTTTACACTTGAGTTGTACTAGTGTTTTGCTAACTTTTCTCTTGCATCATTTGATATAATTTTAGCATGTTTTTAGCAGCTCCAACAATCTTTCTTTTGCTGATATATATCTTTGTTTACTGCTGCAATTAGGGACAACAAGCTTAAATTTCTTGTCCACCTAATATATTACATGCATACTTGGCTTTTCTTGTGTCTCGAGAAGGTACAATCACTCTTTACAGGTACTCATACTTCTTGGCAACCATTGGCCACCATCGAGACGTGTCATCAAAGCTATATTCCACATAGAAACTTGACCTATAGGGGAATCCATATCATCGTCTCACTTACCATCTCATTTTCCCCTCTATGGTCTCCGAGATTCCCCCCTTAGGTGATCACTTCACCTCTAAAGTGATGGGAATACCTATCTAAGGTGATAGTGGGTAGGTGTTCTCTTAGTTGTCGCCATTTTGTGGTTTGGGTTGGGATTTTCCCAACCTACAATTTGTGCACCATAACATGTGCAACCTTGTGGAGCTGAGCACAAATTGCTAGTGAGACCTTCGTTTCCTTTTCAACCCTTTCTCCATCTCGTTGGCATCGGTCAAGGGAAACATAGTTGATCCTTTTTTCTCTTTCCAGGGCACCAGGCAATTTGGTTGGAGCATCCTGGTTCTCAGTGATCCATTGTTGCATATCCTTTAACCCTTCCCAAATGGAAATGAATTTGACACTTTTGGCTTGCACATAGATATTCTAGTCCATTATTTGTGATATTAATTGCCGAAAAACCTAAAGGTGGGCATACATATCCATAATAGTCTCCTCAAGCTCTACCCTTACCCTC
The DNA here is from genome assembly GCA_010110895.2 of Picea sitchensis. Lineage (NCBI taxonomy): Eukaryota > Viridiplantae > Streptophyta > Pinopsida > Pinales > Pinaceae > Picea > Picea sitchensis. The sequence continues at coordinate 28,655 of SNQJ01S0079189.1, read as the reverse complement.
TCAGCACATGCCTTGAATTCCTCGAGGCCTCCTTTATTTCTCTTTATGTGTCTGAGTTGTTCCTTCAACTCTTTAATCCTAATATCCTTTTCTTCATTTTTACGGAACAAATTCTTGAGGTTTTTTTCCATTGCTACGGTGAAAGAAATGTCGACGAATGGCATGGAGAGTAGGTCTTTGCTAACGTCTTCTGTTACTGGTGTTTCTGTGATGACTGACAATGGTTTGCCACTAGTAACTGGGAGATTCCTGGTCTGTTGTTGCATAATTATGCCTTGTGGCTTTGTCGAATATGAACTTTTTAAAGTTTGCCACCATGCTATGCCTTTAAGGTTTGTGAAGCCCCAATCCGAGTTCATCAAATTGAAGATGACCTTCGGTGAGGGGAATTTTTTTCGACGATCATGGGATGTCAGTGTTCATAGGAGAAGCGTCATTATTTAGTGTTACTTCATCATTCTTTCTTTGCTCCTCTTAAACTGCCTTCGTTGTAGCTTCATATGTCGCCATTTTCTCTACCATTGATACCTTAGCTATTGTTGTTGTATCGAATTTTGCTTTTGTTTCCTCCTCATTAGTTGTTGCTTTTGCCTCCGCTTATGTTGTTGTCACGTCTACTGCATCGAATTTTTCTTTATCCTAGGCTTCCTTTGCTTTCCCTTTCTTCTCAACAACGTCGTCTTTTTCTTTTTGAATTTCTCTTTCTTTCTTCTTTTCTTGTTTGTCGCTACCTCCTCTCCTTATTTTGATTCATAATGCATAGTTGTTGTCGTGGCTACTGCTCTCCCTATTGCCTCTTCTTCTTCTTTCTTTCATGCCTCCTCCCAAGATTTTTCTCCATTTGAGATCTTTCCTAGAGGTTTGTTGTTCCGTCTGGAAATAACTTCTTCGAATGTTCGGGCATTGCAATGGATCTTTTCCTCTTCCCACCTTGCTGAGGTGTACTCCCAGCTGTGTTTGTTTAGCAGGTAGGAGTACATGTGGAAGATGGGAAACTCATTGGGGGCAGTCTCCTTGACTGTTTTGATGGATTCCTCAAGAGAAGTTGATAAAAGATCAACATAGTTGAAGGATGACCAAGTGTCAACATAGTAGTATATTAGGGGAATCAGGGATAAAGAGAACTTTGATGCATATGATTCCACATATAACCTACATAGCATCGCCACAATATAATGGTATGACATCCTCAGAGAATTGGTGGGATATTCGCCAGAGGGTCTTATTTTGAATTCCTTGTCAATATTGTACCATATTTTAAATAAATCTTTTGCATTGTGCAGGAATTTCCTGATGAACTCTTCATCCAATGAAAAACATCCTCTTTCCAGATAGTAGTACGAGGCTATGTCAAACGCCCTAATCGATGCCATGGGTTTCCCCTTGGCATTGAGTAGATATTTTTTGTTGAGCTCTACATGTTCGATGATCCATGAGATTACATTCACACAAGGAAACCATTTCGTGAGATGCAACCCTGTGTAACCCCGATTTACGGATGTTATTGGAGACGTTGAGTTCGTTTTCATCTTCTACCTCTATAGGGAAACTTTGTTTCTTAAACATTTGGAAGACTTAACCCCATTTAATTGAAGTCCCCTTCTCTATGAATCTTGTGGTGTCATTGTAAACATGCCCTGGGGTGTCCGCCTCCTCTTCTTGACGACTTCTTCTTGTAGAGGCCTCTGTCATGGGATATTTACCTACAACTTTCTTATAGGGTGACATATTTGAATATGCAATAGACACGTTCATCATTAATATGCCAAGCAATTACAAAAAATACCATAATCTAAAGAAAGAACATAACTGACGTTATTTCTTGTATTTAGTGAATTTTATGCTTTTGGGAAGATTCAAGAGTTTAATAATGAACTTGTAAGAACATGTATCAGTGTCTAGGGAGTTACTTGAGTCAATATGGGGAGGAAAGTCATCATTTGAAGATGAGAAGATAATGGGGGTCATGGTGAGGATCGAGTGAAATCTGGCTTAGACTGGGTGAATTGGCAACAATGATATCAACTCTGTCGATGGAGAAAGGTGATACCAATGCCAAAGACAACAAATGCTCCAGTATGTACCAGAGTCAATCATTAAAACTACACTAGTAAGGTAAAGTGAGTGTCGATGTTAATGATGAGAATGATGCTGGTGGGTAAAGCAATGTATCAACGGTGTTAGTGTGAAGCTCATTGATATAGTATCGAGGATGTTAGTACCAAGTTTGGCGATGAGCAAGGAGTGATACCGAAGGCGTTCACGTCAAGTCCATCAATGTGGTACCAAAAATGCTCATATTAACTTTTTCGATGCTCGAATGTTTATACTAGAGGTAAATTCATAAACTTCACCGACAAGGGAAACTTATACTAGAAGAAATCATGCAAATATCGTCGGTTGATTCAACATCAATCATAACAATTATGCCAAAATGGCTTTGACAGTATTGGAATTAATCATCAAAACTCTGCCAATATGGTGAAGGGGGAACTGATGAAGTTGTTATTAACCTCATCGACATGGTCAAAGAGTATGCAACAAGGATGTTATGAACTCCCCTGACTAAGAAATGTAAATGTCGATGATGATGTTACCAATTTTGTCAATGTACTTGCGAAATCACAATTTGACTAAGTGTAAACCAGGGGTCGTGTTGGCGACTATGGATAACGGGAAGGGACCCGTATCGATGATTTGTGGTTTGAGGTCAAGGGTTGGATTTGGGCTCATCCATTCTTACATTACAAAGAGATATATTCTAGTCTGGGGGGCTAGTGGAAAGTTTGGGGTGCAACTTCATGAAAGTGTAGAACCAGTTCCACAGGGTTTGGGTCGAGAAAGCGTCGAGATATGAAGAGGAGGGTAGGTTTTATCCATAGTCTGAGTGCTTTGAATAGAGGAATGTCGACAAAATCAAGGCGAGTAACAAGAATATTAGGGCAGTCTTAGGTAAGTAGCATAGGTAAGGTGAGTTCATATTTTATGGAGCAGAGTGACATCTAAATTTAACCTAACTGAAAAAATGAAAAAAGGGTATGTGGAAATTAGGGTCAAAGGCCTACATGGCATGGATGACACATGGATGATGAAGGGGTTTAAGCAAAAGCGAGGCGTTTCCCGTGAAGTTGATCTTCCCGTGCATTGGACCTATCTTTCTTTAACTCGATAATATACAATGGTGAGGATGAAAGACCATGGATTCAAGTTTTATAACCTTTTCCCGAGCATGGAGTTCGAGATACCGGAGAGGAATAATGGAAGCATGCCAGTGTACCGATGATGTTTGTATTAACCCTGTCGGGACTAAACCATGGAGAATCAATGAAGAAGTTGTCAACTCCTCCGATAATAAGCTTTGTGTATTGGTGAATAAGTTTTCAACTCCTCCGATAATAAGGTTTGTGTATCGGTGAAGAAGTTCTCAACTTCACCGATGGAGAGAGATGCATATTGGGAGCGATGTCATTAACTGTGACGATATAAAAGGTTTTGGATCGACAATGTTGGCGAAAAGGGTGCCATAATGAAATGTTTTTGTACTGACAACAATTAGGTGATTGTATCCATTACATCGACAAACTTAGCTAGAAGGTGGTCGGTGTACCGATGAAGCTAAGGGAAACTTCAGTGATACACTTGACTTTGAACTCGAACAAAATATCGTTATGTTTCCAGCCCTTACAGTGTATACCAATGATCTTGTTGTGAACTCTGTCAATGTATACACAAATTTTGTGGGAAGTTTATCGATACTCAAAAACGTTTTTCTTAGAAATGGTTAAATGTTATGCCGGAAAACAAACAAAAATTGCAAGTTAAAAGAAATTCTCAAAGAGGCACAGGTAGACTTCAATGGAGATCAAGAAGACGAACGATTTTCTCAGCTAGTAAGAGGGTATTGAGACAAAAGGAGGGTCCCATTTTTTTGGTTTGAAATGAATCTATGAGCAAGGACAGAAGAAAAAGGGAAGGTGTTGATGCTTGGCACAACAAAACCATTCACATGCTTTCAAAGTTATTCCTCATGTATTGCGTCAAAATATTTTATGTTGCCTCCTCTCCATAATTTGTTTCATGCATGTTTAATACACCATGACAAAGCATAGTAGATATAATTAATATAAAGGTTATTTTATTGTTCCATTAATTATAAAACATAGGAAGATAAACAACATAACTACATACAAATTGTTCAATTAAACCTTGATA
>SNQJ01S0079189.1:0-14639 GCA_010110895.2 Picea sitchensis | reverse complement strand
AAGAAAATAAATTTATTTCTTATATGAGGACTGGATTTATGGAAGATGCCCATGGATCTTACAACCATGAGGAGGAGATCATATGTCTTCATATCGACATGGTAAATGATGAGACAAAGTTTAATGGGAGGAGAGCTAGGTAAGAGCTTGCAACTATGAGAAGTTTGTAGAGAGAAGTGCAAAGCTATAGGGTAGATAATGAAAGGATTACGAATGCTTAGGAAGAGACCGTTCAAATTTTGAAAATGTTGTATAGGAAATCAAATAAAGACTATCGCACATAGTAAGAAACTAGTGCTAGACAAGTGACAACATCCAGAGCCCATAGCAGAAGGGATGATCATGGGAATGACACGCATTCAATAAGTATGAGTGGGCGTTATCATTTACCAAAGCAATCCACTAGGTGAAATCAGGCAAACTCGGGGCCAAGGAGAAACCCAAGTGTGTCTCATGTCAAGAGGCACACCAGACACACTTGGGTTAAGAATGGGCACACCAGAGTTGAAAGAGTTGCATATGTAGCTCGATGAGATATTAAAGAAGGGGTATATACACCCAAGTGTGTCACCTTGGGGTGCCCCGACTCTTTTTTCTTTAAGAAATATGGATCCTTAAGGCTTTGTATTGATTCAATACAACTAAATAAGGTCACCATAAAGAACAAATATCCTTTGCCAAGGATTGATGATTTATTTGACCAGCTGAAAGGTGCAAGAATATTTTCCAAGATTGACTTGAGATCAGGTTATCATCAAATGAAAATAAAGAAAGAAGATATCAACAAGACAACATTCAGGAAAATATATGGGCATTATGAATTCACGGTAATGCAATTTGAGTTATTAAATGCCCCGGTTGTTTTTATGTGCCTAATGAATGGAGTGTCCAGGGAATACCTAGACAAGTTTGTAATTGTGTTCTTGGATGATATACTCATTTACTCAAAGACATAGAAGAACATGAGCAACATTTAAGAATGGTGTTGCAAGTTTTAAAAGAGCATAAATTGTATGTCAATCTAAGTAAGTGCATCTTTAATCAGAAGAAGATTCGCTACTTGGGGCATATAATTTCAACAGTTGATCCCGAGAAGATAAAGGTTGTTGAGGTGAGGAATGGAAATTTCTCACTAAAGCATTTTCGAATTTCGCTGGGCTAAGGTGAGATAGGAGGGAGTGTTACCCTGGGTTTATAGCCTATGCAAAATTATCAATAATCCCACAAGAAATATGTTCTTGGGCCTGATGTTATTATCAAGTTGCATGTTTCTGCTAAAAAAATGTAAAAATGTTTATATGTGAATGATTACAAAATTAAAATGAATGAAATAAAGAATACAAACAATTTGGAAAATCATTAACACAAGTCACGATTGAGAATAAACCAGATTTTTATTAATGATAGCTTTTCTGAGTTGCAACAAAATGTCTATTTTCAAACCCATGCAAGGGTAAGGACCAAGATCAAACTTAGAAGTATTCGATGGAATTTAACAATCATACAAAGACATCTGGTGTCTGAAATAAACTGACCAAGACTGAAATGTAATGGATCAACCAAGCCACAAGCCCATCAAATCTTGAATCAACAAAATATTCTTAATCAGAATTGAAAAATAATTCAAGAATTCTAACAAAACTACACAAACTGCAAAGAGAAATGAATGACCTTTTGAAGCATGTCAAATATCAATGCTTCTTAGTCCTTTCTTCTTTTCCACCTTTAGAATGATCATGTTGTCAACAAAAGGATTTAGCTCTTTAAGGAACTCAAAAAATGAAAGAATGAAATTTAGAAATCTCAATATGAAGCAAGAGAAAACCTTCTCATAAGTGTTTCTCTCTAATTCCTCGTGTCCTTCTTGTCCTTCTTTTCTTCCTTTTATTCTCTAAAGGTAGTTCTCCAAGTAGTTGAACTACTTTTAGTTATTTAAGTTAAATAACTTTAGTTAATAAATAGGACAAGTAATGTTATGATAAGGATAATTAATAAATAATACAATAACTAAATAGGTGCCCCCCCCCCCTCTATTATGCATCTCTTATTTCTAAAATCAATTCTAGATTTTCCTTGTCGCTCCACAATATAATCATCAAATATATATATAAAAGAAATCAACATTATATAGCATACCATAGATATGCACTCAAAACATCATGACATATATCACTTGTATCTCTCATAAATAAAACATAATATTTTAAAGTTTCAAAGACAAATATCATGGTTCTTCCATCTGTGCAAAATAGTGTCATAGTAAAATGTCATAATAACATAATTAAAATAGCCTACGAAATTTATTTCTGAAAAGTTCTTCTCTTTCCCTGATGAAGTCCTCATACTGAGACTTATTTTCCTCCAACTAGGCTACCTCTGGATGCATATCATCTAAACTTCTCTTACACTGCATGTTGATTTTATCTTTGAGTGAGCAGAGGAAGATGACTTAGCCATGTTGGTAGAAGTAATCGGTTGCTTTCTTTTGTCAACTCAAGAGCCAAGTGGTGTATTTTTGTAATCTTTTGTAGGAGGAGGAGGAGGATGCATAGACTCATGTGTAGCAACAATGTGAACTCATGATATTGGGTGAACTGAGTGAGATGAAACATCTAACATAATATGTCATCATGATTAAATTGGCTCTGACATAACACAACCATGCAACACAATGAGAAGTGAAGGGGAAAAGTGAAAACATGGACAAAAGTATAACTCTGAAAACATTCATTAATGACACCCAACCCTGAAATCCATACATGTTGATTACTACTTCCATACAAAAGACTATCCAAATTTTATTTCAAAACATGTTTGCAAGTGTTTATCATAATATCAAACAACAAAAATAATTCCCAAGTCCTTTTCACATCATTTAACTCTGCCTTTTAACCATGTTGATTACATAAGTTGTTTCTCTTATTATGCATATTATTTGATTATACAGACATGACACAAATGGAAAAAAGAATTTTAATGAAAGGGACTTTGGGAAAGGACTTATGTAAAGTGAAACTAATGAGGGAAAATACGTCTATATAATAAACATATGGCTTCCTTTATTCAATTTTTCCATCTTCATTCATACAAATCATTTCCTTTAAAAAGTATAAACCTTTGACGTGTATAAAATGAGAGATAGTTCAAACCTCATCTCTTTTCAACCATAATTGTATATTGCAAACAAACAACCTACACGAAATAATTTATCTTTCAACTCTATCCTTGTTTCATTACATCAACAACATACTCCAACTATATATCCTTCATATTTCCACTTTCTTTAATTATATAGGCAAAGGAAAGAAACGAGAAATGGAATTTTGGTGAGAGAGGATAAGGAAGAATTAACTTATGAAAAATGGTATTTATGAATGGGAAATGAAGCCTAGATAATCATCCCAATAAAATAAATTAATTCCTTTTCTTATAGCACCCATTATAAACATCATTTTAAACAAACATCTCATATTGGTCGAATATAAGTATGTTGTATCTTCAAAAGAAAATATTATTTTAAATCAAAGTAATGTCATAGAAAATTGATCAACATAAACATAGTAACATAGGGTGTGAGCTTCAGTATGGTTATTTCACACTGCAACCATATTTGAACTACGTTCTTAATGCAATCAAAACCAAAACCATTTTTCAAAGAAAATTGTTTACGAATTAACCATTGCAACCGATCATTTTGGTTCCAGTTACCTTTCATTTCTTTTTGTAGGAATCGCATGCTAGACAACATACCAATATGCATGTAACACTATGCCCTGGCCATTTGCGTTGAAGAGAGGACGAGCTATAAATAACTCAAATAAACCAAGTTCAAGCCCGCTTGTGTTATTGTAGAGATAGGGTATTACCCTATTACTTTGAAATCAAGCTGAGTCGTGTTAACTCATAATGAGAAAATGAATTGGAAAGCACGCATACCAATTACCATAACCAAATTCTATCACCAGAATCTACTTCAAGTTCAGATTTACTCCAGTATACAACCAACTTAAAATGGCTCTCATTTGAGAACATAATGAGAATGGTGGTGCGAACTGTGAGCCAAAATATTCATGAGTTCAGATAAATCTCGTGTCCACACAAGATAGATTCGAATACCCTTTTGATCTTGACTGAGCATTCAAAACCAAAGCGTGGGTATAAACCAATCGACAGAGCACAACAATTCAACCTAGGTTCAAAACCCATCTTTTTCTTTCACAGTTAAAACATAAAGGGCGAGTTCGATCAGGAATTTGAACTCTTAGTTCACCAATAAAAACTACAACCAGAACCTAGTTTCAAATATTTAGCATGAACCAACAAAAATCGTAAAACATGTCCATAATGAGTTTGAATACTTTCAGGAAGATGAACTAATAATATTTATTCACAAAATCAAACTGGGTTGTTCCTAAAATGTGCAAGGAAAAAATATAAACAGAAGTCGAGTTCGAGTCTCAGCTACATGCAAACCAGGGGTTGCCCAAAATCCTTTTTTTCTTTAAAAAATGATATGGAAAGTGTGAATATGGAAGATGCAAGCAAAGCTACTACCAACGTTATGTAAACGAATAATTTTCTTACTTTTTCTTTTAAGAAACGGTAGAGAAGGGGAAAAAATGACATTTATTCACACAATAATGCTAAACCAAAGCAAGATATAACCATATTTAAGACAAATTTGTTGTATAAGATGTAAAACAAACTATTGGCCCATACATTGCACAATGATGATTTTAAACAATGATGAAGGGACAATTTTTTTATGAAACCATTGGGAGTGAGGTCTCAGCAAGCGGAGCTCGAAGCTTCTTTCCTTAACCTCCAATAGAGCAATTGACCCAAAACCAAGGTGTATAGTATCCATCTTGTAGAAGTTGATAAGGCCTGATGGTTGGAGATGAGGTCTAAGGGTTTTTATCATGCATGCAGAAATGACCTAAAGATTCTTACTTCTTACCATCATCCCATGCCTAAACCCCCATTACTCATATGCAAATACAAGGTTCAAAAGATCAAGTTATCGTACCTTATTTTCCATGTTTGATGTCGATCCCTTTTCACTCTTGGTTGTTCTTTGAATGCAACTCTCCTCCCAATGTTGACCTGCATTCACAAAAGACAAACAAAGAACTCCACATGCATTTGATCTATGAACTAATGGGTTAGAGATTTAATCATTCATACATTCAATATTCAAATAAATGACAATCTCATATGGTGAGACGGTAAAATCAATTCTTTTATTAACTTCACAATGATACCTTACAATGATAAAGTCGGCAACTGCTCCTCGATCCTGGTCCTGGGCTCTTCTTTCATTGTCTTCCAACTGCTTTGCTCTATATTTCTCTTTACACAAGGATGGCTAAAGGTTGGGACAAAGGGAATGCTAAATCGGGTATAGTTTCTTTACTATGATTTTCCTCCTTTCAAATGGGACCCCTACCCCTTCTTTTATAGGCTGGAAGGAACTAGGTATTTGGTCGAATGACCGGCCATGCATGGCCGAAAGGTTTAGTTAACTTACCCAAAGTTGTGTGTTCTGTCAACAACTTTCCTTTTTTTGTGCTTTTGTAGGTACACGCAGGTTGTCTTGGGTCAGCTAGCATGTACACGCGTACAGTAATGGAGCAAGGCATGTGGGCCTTTATAAAGAGGATTTTTAAGAAGAGTTGTTCAGTAGTGTTTCGGAAAAGAAGGAACTTGAGATGGCCTGATGTCAGGTAAGCATGTATGGTGAAAATTAAGGTTATAACACAAGGCAGTGTGCGGGACTGTGGAATGTCCACGTCCCGACGCCTTCAATGCACGACCAACTCAATCACATCGCCAACCCAAGAAACCATACCAATGCATGCCAAGTCAACAATCCACCCATCATACATAACCCTCACACCATGTGAAACTTCCATTATGTCAAATCAAATAAACACAAGATATGTTGCATCATAACTTTTAGATAGGTGGCATCCATATATACCACATGTGAAATATATAAACCAAGACAACTCTATATTATATGTGAGCTTCACATGTCAACTATAAACCATACACAAGTTGCATACATCATGTGTCAAGTGCTTTGTATGTGAGGTTTCACTTGAGTTGCTTCAACACGGTATTCCAATCATAACCCAAAATTGTTTACACCATGTATTAATGTATTAAACCAATGTGACTCGTATATGACTTAACCATATTGAACCCATTAACCCAATATCCATACATGGTGTCAGTTCTAATAGGGTGCTTTAGTAATAAATCCCAGATTAAAAAAAAAAAAAAAACTCTTAGACACCATGCACCAAAAGACTACAAGACATATGATGCTCTTCATGGTGCTCATGTATCGAGTTCTATGAGCGTTAGAACATATTAAAATCATAATAAAACCAAAACCTTTGCCAATTATCAAACCATGTAACTTATACTTGACATGTTTGCATAATATAATAGATGAAAGAATTGTGATTGGGCATGTTCATCATGTCATGAAGCTCAACAACTAAATTTATGCACTTATACATGTATCGTCAACTTGCACATACCATCATAACTTGTTATGGTGCTAATTTTTAATGTCGATGCAAGAAATCTTCTAAACCTCAAGCATGTGCACAACAAAATAATAGTTGATCCATTTCTTCAAGATCTCATGAGCTGAAGTATTTCATGCACAGAAGAAAATCTTAGAAAACCAACATTTTTGCATTTTTTTTCCTTGGGGACCCCACCTATTAGCTATATAATAATTATTATCATAGGCTTCACAATACTTTGTGAGCTTTTATAATAGGTGAGGATATTTTGAGTCAATAAAGGCCATTAGAGTACAACCAACGCTAAGAAGTGCTACCAAGGTCAGAGCATTCATGGGTCTTGTCGATTATTATCGAAGATTCATAAAAGGGTTCTCCAAGATTGCAATCCCAATCACTTCTTTGCAAATTAAGGGAGTGAAATTTGAATGGACTCCCAAGTGTGAAGAGAGTTTTCAACAATTTAACAACATCTTGAAAAGTGCACCAATCTTGAATATTGCGGATTTGGATGAAGATTTTATGGTGTGCACGGATGCATGCAAGGAAATGCTTGGCGAAGTCCTCACACAAAAAGATCATGTGGTATGCTATGTGTATAGAAAATTAAAAGAGCATGAGGGAAATTATGCTATACATGACTTGGAATTAGCAACCATTATTCATGCATTAAAAATGTGGAGACATTACTGTAACATACAATACATATAATATTAAGTGATAATAATAATAATAAATAGTTATTAATTATCTAAGGGACGCATCATTTCATGGATGGTCACCACATGTACCTTTAGGTTCTCTATATATTTGACACTCTCATTGTACATCTATTCATCATATATTATCTATTTTATCTCATTATATACATTCTTATTCAATATATTTATTGTCCAGTATGGATTATAGTTATTTATTCCATTTATGATGGATGTTCGTCGTAAGAACCAGATTGGTTCTTTGCAATTACCTCATGGAGAGAAAATTTGAGTTGAGGATAAACCATTGTGGTCTGAAACATTTGTTTGGACAACTCACATTAAATGCTAGACAAACTAGATGGCTTGAATTTCTGAGTGAATATGACTTTGAGATTAAGCACATCAAAGGAAAGGAAAATCAAGTGGCTAATGCACTCAGTAGGAGAGCTCATGAAATGGACATTGCAACCATTAGCATGTACACGATTGATCTTAAAGACAAAATCATTGCAACAACAAATTCAGATCAACAATATTTGAAAATAAAAGAAACATTACATCAAGGAAATTTACAGGAGAAATTTAAATATTATGCGTTGCAAGAGGATGGGATACTCACGTATAGAGGAAAAATATAGGTGCCAAATTCTAGTGACCTGAAAAATACAGTGCTAAGAGAAATGCACAATGTGCCATATGTCGGGCACCCGGGATATCATAAAAAAATTGCAGTTGTAAGAAGCCAATACTTTTGGTCGGGAATGAAGAAAGAAGTGGCTAATTATATAACCAGGTGTATAGAGTGCCATAAGGTAAAGACTGAGTATATACATCTAGTTGAACTGTTATATCCATTGCCCATTCCATAATGGAACTGGGAAGTAGTCACAATGGATTTTATTACTAAGATGCCCAAAACAATGAAGCATCATGATTCCATCATGGTGGTGGTGGATTAATGAACTAAAGCAACACATTTGATTCATGTGAAGACTACACACAAGGCCCGCAAGAAAGAAGTTTCTAGGTTACATCAAGTGCCTGAGGAAATAGTTTCAGACAAAGATCCAAAATTCACATCCAATTTTTTGAAAGGTTTGTTCAAAGGCTTTGGCACAAATTTAAATCTTAGTAAAACATATCACTCAGAGTCAGATGGAAAAATAGAGAGGACTAATAGAATAAGTGAAGACATGCTCAGAATGTATGTGATGGACCAACCATCAATTGGGAGAATCATATCCACCTAGTGGAATTTGCTTACAATAATGGGTATCAAACCTCATTAAAAATGAGTCCATTTGAAGCATTATATGGTAGGAAGTGTAACACACCAGTGAGTTGGGATAATCTAGCATACAAAGCAGTTTTGGGCCAAATTTGTTGAAGGAAATGGAAGAGTAAATGGCAAAGATCAAACAAAATTTATAGGCTATTCAGGATAGATAGAAAAGTTATGTAAACAAGAACAAAGTTTTCAGAGATTTCAAAGTGGGCAAGCATGTGTTTTTAAAAGTGAAGGCAAAGAGAATTCGCTAAGATTAGAAAGTTGGCAGCAAGATATTGTGGACCTTTTGAAATATTAGAAAAGATAGGTCTAGTTGCATACATGCTAGCATTACCTTCATCCACGAGAGTGCATAATGTAATATATGTCACATTATTAAAGAAATATGTGCCTGAACCTAAACACATAATTGATTGGATTGTGATCTTGGCGGAACACAAAGGTGATTTCTGGGTGGAATCAGTATGCATCTTGGATCAGAAAGTCAAAGTGCTCAGGAACAAAACCATAGGGTTGGTAAAGGTTTAATGGACCCGCTACGGTCTTGAAGATGCTACATGAGAGCATGAAGAAAACATGCAAGAAGAATATCCATATTTTTTTGACAATTTCGAAGAAAACAACATATAAGAATGCAAGACTTCATTTTGAGTACCTAGAGTTATGGAACCACATCTCAGAGTCCTAACTGACCTACATTAGGGGCCTTGATAAAAGAATGGTACATCCTGATGGAATGAGAGTAGTGAAGGGGATACATTCCTTGGGTTAGCGGGTTGAGAGGAACAAGAGATTTCGATTGGAACTGTTGTTGGAGTTGTAAACTTGCAGAATTTTGTATTTCTTAGTATTATGATGTAAATTTGTGCATGTATATTGGCATAGTGTGCACGATGGTGCACAATTGTTGGGGAGGGGGAATGTAACGTCCCCACTATAATCCTCATTTTGATTAATGCTTAATGTAGATATAATGCATGGCCACAACCAAGCAATATATATGTAGAGTGTCTAAGAGAATGTCTAAGAGGGGTCCAAGGGGGAATTATCCATGTCTATTAATTCAACCCACTTCCTAAAATTACTATTGGTATATGAAACTTTTATTTTGTATTTAAGTGTTCCAAATCCAATCATTGAATGCATGTAAGAGGGTGGGTGTGAGGAGTCATATCCCATAGTTATTTGGAGCATGGAGGCTGAGTACAATCAACTTAGGGAAGTGTGTAAGTCAAGCAAGCAACCCAAAGGAGACAGATTCATATGCGCAGTTATAACAGTGGTAGACATGGAATGTTTTTTCATGAACAACAAACATATAGTAGAAAATAAGATCTTGGAGTTGGAGCAACCATGGAGGGCTAATTCTGGAGTGTATTTGGAGCAAAAGACTGAAGAGTCAGGTTTTCATGCCTAAAAAGTGAACTCGTGTGTGAGTTGTACTATAACAACAAGTGATTGTTGCTATTTTTTTCTTGATAGTTTTCCTAGAAATGCGCTCCCTTGAGTTTCCCAGTAGTGAGATTCTTGGTTACCTATGCCAAAGAGACCCTATAAACAAATGAGACGCCCAATGGATTGAGAGTAATGAAGGGGTACATTCCTTGGGTTGGGCAGGTTGAGAGGAAAAGAGCTAGTGGAAAATCGAGATAGTTGTAGGAGAATGCCAATGGGTTATGGGATTTTCTGAGCTGTGAGTGGACAATCAGAGACCACCCTCTTTTGTGGATTGCTAGCCCAAGCTTGGGGGTGACTTGTTGTTGAGATTTGGAACAACAAGTCTATGGTTAGGTGGAACGTATGTCCCAAGCAGTGGGTTGCACAATCGATTTTAAAAGAAAAGTGTTTTATCTTGTTTCTATGTTGAATTATGAGTTTAATTGTTGTGTATTAATTATGTGTTTGAGAATGATTTATATGTTGTTGTGTTGAGTTATTTAAATTACATTCATGTTGTTTGTAACATGTTGTAGATGCATTTAATTATGATATCAGAGAATAGTTAGGTTCATGTGTAATTGTAGCGGGTAAGCTACAAGAATTTAGTTAGCATAATTTTTTTTGTTTTTATGTGTTTTACACATAGTAATGATCCTCAGTTCCGCTAGGGGTCATTACATGTAGGAAAATAATTAAAAACACCAATAACTTTTAATATCAAATTCATGCATGTATTCATGATGATTTTGGCTCAAATGCACGTAAAACAATGTTATAATATCAAATGGTCAATTCTTCATATTCTAGTTCATTCCATATCGTTGCAAGTTTGTCAACTTCTCCTACACCGTTTGAAGTAAGTCTAGACTTTATTTATAATCATTTATCTGATTGAATTTATGTCATTTATGCACATGCATTTTAATAATTGTTCACTAAGTTTTGTAGGAACATAATTTAGGATCGAGTTCGGATGCATAAGATATTCCACCAATGAAAAAATGCCACAAGTTCTTATGAGCAAAAAGATACCGTGGGAATTTTTTTGATGAAAATGGATAGTTGCTTTACCCCACCAATTGTAACATGCCATCTTCTAGTAACCTACAACCTGGGTCAACGGTATTACAACATGAATTGGATTTCTTTTGTGACATGCCAATGGTATGTGGTTGTTCAAAGGGTAAAGGGTTGAAGAAGAACCCTCGACATGTCACAGTGTCCCATTATATTAATGATTGACTACCCAAAGTTGATGGTCTAATACCTCCCACTGCGGTCAAGAATCCAATAGGTGACATAGAAAATATACGTATGAACACTTCCTATGCTCCTTTTTTGAAAAGTTGGAAGCCAAGTTAACTATGTTTCATCCTAAATTGACCAACCCGTCTCCTTCTATTGAGTCAATGGAGAGTTCTGAGCCAAAGTATGATATCAATACTACCCAAAATATCTCTATTAGGAGATCCCAAAAGTTGTATGAGCTAAGAGAAAAAATGTCCAAGTACACACCAAAGTTTGTTCAATTGTTGGAAGGTAGCGATGACTCCCCTCTTCCTATCCATCTGCAAAGTAAATACCAAACTTGTTACAACCGAGATTTGTATGGCATTTGGTCGTCTTCCATGCATGCGTCTGATGTTTTAACATAATTCTCTTTTTGTGGTAATAGTTATATGATTGCCAAGTCTCAAATAGAAGTTGCAAATCTTTGTTTGCTTATCCTTTCACATGTATTTGTTCCTCCCAAACAAGTAATGACACTTATGCCATCTTGCGGTCCTCTTTGTAGTCATTCTGATTACTTGAATATTGTTAAATACAAACATAACATTTCCATGTATAGTATGTGCATGAATGGTTATGCTTTTGGAAACTTTAACAAGAAAAACCTGTTATATATTGACGATCATCCACAAACTCATGGGAACATCGTACGGTTCATAAATAGTTATAGGTCCTCATTATTTAGTGCAAACTGTTCTTTGGAGTAACACTCCAATGAAAAAGAGTTCTTTATGAAAAGGAAGGCATCCAGATTTGTTGTTGTGCATGTAATACATAGTTTATCTCCTCGTGACGAGTTGCTTTTTTTTTAAGAAGAATAGGTCATGTGTATTATATAAAAGGGGATTGTAGCCAAGCTAAAACCAAACAAAGAGTACAAAAATCAGAGAGTTCAGTAGAATTCAACAATGGAGAGGGAATGGGAATCCTCAATTTACTGAAGTCTATCAAAATTTTACAAAAAATATCAACACCTTCTTGCTTGTGTTGTATACCATCGTAATAACAGAGCTTTAACAAAAATGAAACATTTATATAGTTAAGGAAACCCAATTAATGTAATTTCATCTATGTATCCACTATAACTTGGGAGTCTTCATGAATGTTGGCATTTGGAGGCGGTGGTTGTGACTGCTCTACCTCCCATGAAGCCTAGGAGCTTGCTGAGGGGATAATTGCATTCAGTAGAAGAGTTGCATATACGAGGTCGTGCTTGTCTTTTCCCATATATCGAATGTGTTCTACATGTTTGTTGATCTTTCTCTCAACAATGGCCTTCTCTTTGTCATGTATATTTTCCCTTTCTTGTGAAGCTTGCTTGAGTTGTGCCTAGGAGAGTCTGAGGGCTGAGATTTCTTGTTGTTGTTGCTCCCTTTTCCCTTGAATCGCCTCCAATTTGCAATTGGTCCAGTCAAAGGATGTTTGGCCCCGACGCCACATGGTAAATGAGATTAGATAGAGAGTCCGAGATCCGTTTGGAAAATTATGTGAGTGGTGGAGACAGAGGAGCAAACAACTATTCGAATGTAGGATAATGATTGCCATTATATGAGTTCCCTTGAAAGTTATCACCATGAGAGTTTCGCCTTTGATATCAGACTCAAAAAATTTCCAGAGTACCGATGATGATGGGAAGGTACGCTGGCACTATGCATTGAAATCTATGAGAAGGACGAGTAGCCAGACTAAAGGGGATGAACTTCTCACAGTGACGTCGGGATGAGTGTGAATCCCACATGCGGGAAGTATGCGAGGAGAAGGATCTTTAAATTCCATCGTGTGAATATGTGGTGCCATCTGCCACCTGTTATTGGTTGCGCGTGGAGGTGATGCAAGACGCACATTTGGAGAGGGAAATGCTTTGGTTCTGTCTGCTTTGATCAAGGGGGAGTCACATCACTCCTCCCAACAAAACTTTTGATGCCTTTTATGCCTCCAAATTCCCTTCTATTTTTCATGTTTGCAATTATTTCAAAATTAACTCCTCCTTTGTCTATAATGTTAAGTGAGGCTACACTCTTTGTTCCTCTTTTACCCATGATGCTAAGGAAGAAAACTCATGGTTGTTACCTCATTGGTCATTAAAGTCGCTTGGTTCATTTCCTTGGCTCTATTGGCTAGTTAATTTGCCTATTGGTTTTGCTAACGAAGAATGTGGAAGTATTCCACCGAGTGGAACTTTTGCTTTTCAACTTTGATTTTGTGATAGATTCGTTTTAGGCAGGACTAGGAATTGTTGTTGGTATGTCTCAAACCTTTTATCACCAATTTTGAGTCTTCAATGACAATAATGCTTTGTGTTTTGTACTCTAATATCAATGTCAGACCCATATACACATACAAGACTTCTGCTTGATTATTTGTTTTATTTCCCAATCCCCATGAATATCTGATGCTTTGATTTCCTCCCGGATCAAAGACAATCCCCCTCGCACCTTCCGCCCATGTGACGAGTTGTTAATAAACTGTAACGTTCATAGACCACCAACCACTCATCAAAAACACATTGCACTGAATCTACCTTTAGACGTCCCCTTGGGGCGTAAGAAAAAAAAGATAATTGAGTAATTGTATTTTTGGATTTTCAATGGAACTAATGTAAATGTATTGCTTAATTCGACATTTGTTTTATAAGGAGGTTGGTTGCATGTTACAATCATTACCTCAAATATGGGGACTAAGCTCCCTATAACATCTACACAAGGACTTTTGTTTATTTTATTTATTGAGTTTGCTTAGTATTTTTTTATATTTTTAACTATTAATATAAAATTAATTTAATTTAATATTCTTTTAACCTCAAAAAATTAATTACTGTATTCACTAACGAAATCAAATACTTACATTTCCTTGTGAGGAGATTCATAACGTTGGTAGTGGAGAAAAAATTCATAGTTATTTAAAGCAAATTGTGTATATTAAAATTCATTATTGTTAATGATTTCATTTTCATATTTAATAATTATAATTTTTTTTAATTCATATTTAAAACTCATTATTATTAATGATTTTTTTATATATTTAATAAAAACAAATCCTCAGAAAAAAGCGTCAATTTATTCATCTGTAGAGAGAAATTTACATTATGTAGGTGCATCTGCACATCACATCCATTGGGGTGGATGATCATATCAAAGAAATTATGCCTGCTATAACAAAAGTTGGGCATCAAAACATCAAAAAGAAGTATCAAGTTGTATCTTAGGATAGTTGATCACCAAAAAAAACGGTCCCAACATGGAAAGGACTATCCACATAAAACATACATAAAAGGGTCCATATCGGGAAATTACATACGAACATGTCACATATATTCGTGAGAAGGATCTTCACGTATAACTACACCAAAAATATACAAAAAGAAACCAAAAAATTTGT
>SNQJ01S0079188.1:25592-35981 GCA_010110895.2 Picea sitchensis | reverse complement strand
CTATTAAGATATTATGTATGTAATAAGGATCACCCTTATAATTCCAAAGCAGATACACTCGACCTTTTCATAACGTAAGCAATCTCGGTCAGCTCGGCCTTTAAGCCGAGGGAGAAGGCTCAACCTACATCTATAACCCGGTTGAGGGTCGAGCGCTCGGTTATAGATAGAGAGTCGAGTCGAATCCACAGTAATGGAGTCACACATAAATGTTGAAATTGTTCAAGCGGACACCCATCGGCGTTCACCAGCATTCACCAGCAGCGGGTGACGCGGTTTACCAGCCGTAAGCCTTTCGGCGTTCACCAGCCGTGAGTACTCACGACTGTGCTAGTATTAAAACATCGAATATATGTGTAAAGTTCCAAAAAGGATATTTCAGGAAGTTTGAAATTTTTAAAAAGTGGTATAATCATATATATATATATGAAAAGAAAATTATATAGATATATAAATAACTAGCACAACAACTAAATAGCTGTTGGTTAATGCTGAAAGGTTGATAAGATGAAACAAATCTTTAAAATAATATATTCTTTAAAAGAATATATTAAATTTTAATGTTGATTAACAAATAAACGGTTGAGCTTCAATTATCTGGTGTTAATATTTTAATTTTTGTTAATCACTTAAGTGGCAATCAGTTAGCTATCAAAGTAATTACGCCGAAAGACGTACACCTATTGACAATGGACAAATTTAATAGGGGTTTAGTGCTTAATAAGTTTTCTATGGACATGATTAAATATGGCTGGAATATTCTTAGTAGTCACACAAAATAAATGGCTGTGATTTCAATTATTAACTTCCTAGCTATTATAAAGACATCTGTTTATGTGTTTACTTTTTTACATTTACCTAATTATATTTAAAAGTTACTTTGATAGCTAACTAATTGCCACGTAAGTGATTAACATAAATTAAAATATTAACACCAAATAAATGAAGCTCAATCGTTTATTTGTTAATCAATAATAAAATTTAATATATTTTTTTAAGGATTCTTTTCATCTTATCAGCCTTTCGGCGTTGATCAACCACAATTATGTGGTTGTGCTAGTTTTTAAATATGATTAGATAAATGTAAAAAAATAAACACATAAACGAATGTTTTTATAATAACTAGGAAATTAATGATTGAAATCACAACCATTTATTTTGTGTGACTACTAAGAATATTCCAGCCATATTTAATCATGTCCATAAAAAAAACTTATTAATCACTAAACCTCAATTTTTATGGTATGTCTACATCTTATTACGTCATGTGTCCACATGAATCAAAAAAATGTTCGCATCCTCTGAGCGAGTGCCAAATGCGGGTGCTGATGTTTTTTAGGCATTGAGGTTCGAGAGGCGGCGGAGAAGCAGCTGGGGCGTAGTGATCGAGGCGGTTGGAGGAAGCTAGGGTGTCGTGCTTACCTGGAAAATAAAACCAATGAGCGTTAGCGTGTGGTAAGATGACGACCATCTGTCCTCTTGCTCTTCTGGAAAGAGTCGACCACTTGCTAAGATGGCAACACCGCCATCCTGCCTTCAACCGCCGTGGAATGCATAGGCTCTACCTTTACTTGGTTCGTCAAGCCCTACTCCACATGCATACTCTACGCTCGAGCCATTGAGTCCTGTCGAGGAAAATGATCTAATTTCAATGGATCAAAGGTTGTTTCAGCTTTGCCGAGCTTGCAAGGTCGTTTCTCCAGTTTTGCTACCCTTCCTGGTAGACGTAGAATACACAGTGGTTCAACCTACATAGTGGTTCAACCTGCCATTTCTATAGCTGCTACTCCTTCAAACAATTTGCAGACAGTTTCTGAGATTAGTGTTTCTGTAGTTGGAGATGCCCAAACCACTCTACCTTCATCCGTGTTACCCTTGCTCATGTTGTTACCTATTCCTCTTATCTGGGTGGATTCTGCCCTTATTTTTCTAATCCTATGCTTCGATGCCTCTTATGTTCTCACCTCTGGAAATATCATTTCAATTTTGGATGAAAATTTCGTATAAAAGAGAGGCATAACGGGCAATTTTAGACGGAAATATCACATTTTTTTTTGTTGGATTAACTCATTGGGATGAGATGCTTATTTCTGCAGATAGACACAATAGTGAAAGTTTACAAGCTATCCTTAAATCTGCAGTTTGTGAGGTCTATTTCTACTAATTTTTTGGCTTGCAGTTTGTGGGGTCTATTTGTACTTATTTTCTGGCTTGCAGTTTGTGGGGAAATGGCGCAGTTTTTGATGTGGTTTCCAGTGCCATTCAACGATTCCAAGTTGTTGGTGTGTAGCTTTTTGTCCGGGTTTCCATTGGGACTCCATCGGAAAAGTTCTTGCGTAGATTAAGAAGCAATTTAGAGACAATGCGAGCACAATACATAGACACAAAAGAAATCAAGTTAGTCAATTTCATATTGGCTCCATTTTTTCTGTTCTTTATCGATTTGGGATGTCGAGCCACAACTCACTATGTTTTCCTTTTCATAATATTTTTTTCTTTGGTGCTTGGCAGAATATTAGTAGACACTTGGAACAGGCCAAGGTGCCAATGACGACCTCGGTGTTGATGGAAATATTTCATTCGAGAGGCCCCTTCTGCGAGTCTTCCTTCGTCGTCAGTTTCTATGTGTCGGAAAAATTCCAGGACAAGCCACCGGAGGCGGAGAAAAGCTTGGCATTGAAGGCCAGGAAATGGGATATTGTGTATGCTGCGGTGAGAAGGTTCGGAGGATATGTGACTGATTCCAACATCAGAGAGGAGTCGGCCAAGATGCAAGCGAGCCTCATAGGCACATCGTGGGCAAACGCCATTTCCAAATCCCAACAAAGAATTGCACAATGCCATCATGGTCCTGAAAGGAAGGATTCGTCTCTGTTCAGCGTGGCCCAATGCAATTCACAATTCGAGTTAAAAAATAGAGTAAATGAAATCTGAATGCTATTCCACTTGGAAAATCTCACACATCCGTTCCTTCAATTTGGGTTTTAGGGATTTCTGCCTCCTTCTTATTCTGTAGTCCAAATTGATCTTGCTTTTGAAATTATTTCTTACAAATTATAAGCGAAAATATTTGTTATAATGGAAATATTTATGTGAAAATATTTGTTCCATGTAATATGAAAATGTTTGTTACAAATCACTTGTTGAACTTTGATGTAATATGAAAATCACGTGCTAAATATCATTTGATTACATTGATTGTTCTAAAGAGTTATGTATGAATTTTTCCCATTAATACATAATATTAGTGTGTCGCCCAATGAATTGGATATCGAGTTGGTGGAAGTGTGTTGCCCAATGATTTGGATATTGAGTTGGTGGAAGTGTGCAGCCCAATGATTTGGATATCTAGGATTGTATAGGTAAACAAGAGCAAGCATATATGTATGTGCTTGGTAATTTTCTTGATTTTTCAATATAGCAACATGATTCCAAATTTGATAGTAATCGTATAACTTGTCTGTTAGGTTTTCTACATTTAGAGCTCGCAATTGTAATTTTCCAAATCATAGTCTGACTTTGTTTGGAGATATCTGAAATAGAAATAACTATGTATTATGATCATGAAATAATTTTAGAGATAAAGATAGTTCATCTTGATCATTTCGTTCAGAGAGTTCTCCACTAGCACAACTGCCCGATCAACGACCTCTAACTCTAGTGCATCAAAGGAAGACTCCATTCCTCCTTCTCAAGGCTTTGCAGGGAAGGGCTTCACAGGGATTTGCAGGGAAGGGTGTCAGAGCTATGGAAGGCTCAAACTGTTTGGCGAGCCCTTCACTGTCAATGTCAAAGGGGATATTACCCACACACAGTTTAGTGCCCTCAGGAAGAGGAGGATAGTCTTGGTATTCAACTGACTCTTTCTCTGGCTTGCTCTCTGGTTCTTCCTCCTTAATTATTGATAAACAGGTTTTCCAGAAGAGGCCACCGATTGCAACGTTTTTCAGAAGAGGCCATCGAATGGACAATAGAAGATTGTGGGCCGACCTTACTAGTGTTTCAGTAAAGCTCTTATATAGGCCGTTCTCCAGGATGCCTCCAACCGGTCCTCAACGACAACAAATGGCTTCTCACGATTCCTATGGTGAGAAGAGGGGTGCATAAGGTGGGAATCCCTGTACATGATTACTGTGTTGATGATGTTGAGAACCCTTTGGATTACTATTGTGTTGAAGATGTTGAGAACCCTTTGGATGACTATTGTATTGAGTATTAGGATGACCCTTTGATGATTTGTAATGTAGATTGAAATGTTGATTTTGAGTACCACTGCGACTCCAATATAAATCTTAGTCAACCAACACGGTCTCCTTAACTGGAATCGTTGGTATCTACGGAGGAGTTTTGCACAGAAAAATGTGTGAAGTTGAAGGGCATACAAGGGTTGGAGCAGTGGGAAAAGCTTAGGGTTAGAGCAGTGGGGAAATCTCAGGGTTAGAGCAGTGAGCAAAGCTTCAGGTGTTCAATGTTTGTGGGTGCTCTGAGTTAGAAGAGCTACCAAGTATGGAAGCATTGGTATCTATGGAGGTGTTTTACGTAGATGGATGTGTGCAGCTGAAGAGAATAAGGGGATTAGAGCAGTGGGAAAAGTTGGGAGATCTTTCGATTTTTCTCCTTCTGCTTCACCTTCTGAAACTCCTGATACTCCCGATGCAGGGGGACCTCTTCTTCTTTTTCTTGCGCCAAAGGGATATCTTTTTCCTCCTCTACCACTTGTGTTGACAAAGGTGAATCCTGTGCCAATGCTCTAATTCTGAGTAGCCGCTTCCTACCCATAACAAGGGCCAAACAAGGAATTCGTCCAAGATTATTTAACAACGCATCATTGTGGCCGTTGTTGCTGTTGCAGAGGCCCTGCACAAAAAGTGTCTCTTGGGAATCCTTGTGTAGACAAGAATCCAAAGTTTTCATGCCAGGAGTTGAGCAACGCACTCCATCTCTTGTGAACATCCTTGTGCAGAGAGCCCATGAAGTTCTAGAGATCAACAGAGGCGGTGGGTGGAATACAAATTTTGAGGAGAGGCGGTGGGTGGAATACAAATTTCGAGGAGACACAGCTGGCGGGTTACAACGAACCCATGCCTTCTCTTTGATTATCGGGCATGTGTGGCCTGTGTGGAAATGGCCAGAGGCAGTGGGTAATAGCTGGTTGAAGTGCATTGAAAATGTGTTGTTGATGTATTGGTTGAAGTGCATTGCATATGTGTTGTCTATCCATAGGTCATGGATAGACGATGAAATTCTCAAGGGAACCTCCCCTTAAAAGAATATGAATATGATTCCAGTTGCGAGAGCTAAATGTATCCTCTCCCCTTTCACACTTTCCAAAGTCCATAGGTCATCTGAAACACCTTCAAAATATTTTCATGGATGGTCTTAATGCAGGCTTCAATACTCTGCCAGAAGAATTTTTTCATCTGTGCTCCTTGAAATACTTAGAATTTAGATGTTGTAGCAAAATGACGTCGTTGTCAGGTTCTTTCTGAAATTTAATGAGCTTGCAACACATCTATTTGTATGATGCTGACAATTTGCAAATGCTTCCAAATTCTTTTGGGAATTTAAAGAATTTGAAGAAATTGTTTCTCCACAACTTCCCTTAATTGAAATTTTTGCCCGATTCTGTAGGAATGATGACCCAACTGACAGCGCTGAGATTATGTAATGTTGGGATAGAATCCTTACCCAAAGATCTTAAGGAGATAAAAAATCTCGATATTTTAGTAGTGGTGTGCTGTGATTCGTTGGTCCACTTGAGTAAATTGGACCACTGTTGGAGGCAGGCCAAAGGCCAAAGCGGAAAAGCAAGGCATTTTTGGGAAAGAAAGCATGCACAAGGAAAGCGACAACTAGAAGGAAATACAACACGTGCACATGCAAGGAAAGAAACAACTGGAAGGAAGAACAACATGCACGCATGGGAAGAATACCTAACTATGGTAGGGTTAGGGTTTTGGGTAATCCATTGTAATGGCTAAAGATCCATAAACGTATAAATATAGATACTTAGGTATCATAGAGGGTTCGGGATTTTTGTTATTATTGTTCATAGGTTACGTGGATAAGTCGATATTGTAGTGAACCGATATGTAATATTTTGCTGCATGATCTATTTTATAAGTTGTTGAGCTAGAGGAGACGAGGGAGGGAAGATATTGAGGGTTAGATTGTAGGCTGAGGAGCCTGGTACGATCTAGTCTGCCTCATATAGATCTTACCCGACTGTGGAGGATTGTAAAGCGCGAGACACTGCAAATGCGGAAATACCATAATAAAAGAGCTGAGAGCCAAATCTTTGTGGACGTAGCCCAGGAGGGGGTGAACCATGGTAACATATGTGTTGTGTGATGAATGCATGCTTATCTTTATCATCTTTTCAATAGCTATTGTTATGCCTAATGAATGAGTTGTTATATTTCCTACATATTCGCAAATGACAATATATTTCATTTATAGTTATAAAAATGGTTCAATATTTAGCTCTCATATCTCACACTCAATCCTAGGATGTAAACACATGAGTCTTACAACCACCCATTAAAGCTATCTTAGGTGAGACTGCGCAACACATCCTGTGCGTTGTGTTGCCTTCTAGTTTACTAGGAGGGCCGATAGTTTTAGAGGCTTTGTTTGAAACCCGACAGACATGAACCCTGGGTCAATAAACACAGGCAATATAGAAGAATAGTAACCAAAAAATGGTCCCGTTGCCATTGGTAGGAACATGAGAGGGTTGAGTAGATGAGATAGGTTGAGCAAGGAAAGAGCGAAGAAAAGAAGAAAGGAATGAGCCAATATAAGGGGATGTTGAGATCGTGGAATCCCACAAAAGTAGAGATCGAAAGCTGGTTAAGAGCAAAAGAGCTAGAGTTTGCACAAAAAGACAATAGAAACCATAGAGTAACACCCCGCAAGTACCTTGAGAAATACATGTTTAATGATTTGCATGAAGTCTTTTTCTGCGATTTTCCACACTTATTGCAGGAGTGGATACTAAGGTTGAAGGATAACCATGCAATGAACCGGATTCGACAGATAGAGTGGACCCCAGTATAGATTGAGCAGTTACAGTAGGTGAACAACAAATTCACCCGCGTAGTAGACTTTTGGCTTGACAGTATTGTGGTAGGATTCATAACGGATTTTGCAGTCGACACAACGAAGTCATACAATGCAGAGGAGCAATAGTTTCTACGTGGACCTCGAGGAAGGTACATTCGATCGCTCTATAATTCGATTAAGATATTGCTATATAACAAAGGTGTAATGACAATGGAGTCATACATCTAAAATTCCCTGTGTGCATGGGGGAAGGGGGGAAGCACTGACAGAGAGAGGAGAAATGGAAGGAGGAAAGGATAAGGGAAAGAAGGAGGAACCCTTGGACCCAATCATGATGGATGATGACCAGATCAAGCAGATCATGGCGACAACTGGAAAGACGTGTAGCGGAGTACCCTACCAATACAAGGTGAATACCAAGAAGAGATCCATAACCACGAGGGAAGGCTTGGCGAGTGATGAGGAAGAGGTATAGGATCTCCAGAATGTAATGCAGATTGAGTAGATCCTGCGTGCAACATATGAGAGGAAGACGAGAGGTCCAAGAGCTGGAAGAGAAGGCAAGAATCCTATCCATATTAATGTCAGTGTGGAACCCATAAACCCATGTGCGACTAATACACCAAAGAGAACACCACCGTTTAGACAACTGAAGTTCAGAAGTAGTCAGACAACAGGAAGTACATCTACACAAGGAACAACAACTGGAGGAGCTAATTCAGGAAACACTATTCAAGTATCTACACCGCACGGAGGTAGTAGTTCAACATTCAGAATGGCAGGACATGATCCCACCATCAGATTACCAGAATTTCGAGGAGAAGCAACAAAAGACCCTGAGAAACATTTGTTCATATGTGAAAATATCTGGGAAGCAAAACAGATCACTGATGAAGATACCAAACTTGCACAACTAGCGATTACGCTAAGAGACCGCGCACTAGACTGGTACATGAGCTTAGATGCAAACAATGCTCCTGGGACGACAAGGACATTGGCAGACATTAAGAAGTTATTGATTAATGAGTTTCAGAAGATGAGCTCAGAGGATTAGTACATGAACAAGATGATCAAAATAAGACAGAAACTAGGAGAGTTTGTATGGGAGATTGATCATAGATTCAAGCGACTAAAGGGAAAGTTAAAATTTCTCATGACCGAGATGCAACATCGACACCTGTTTGTCAACTCACTGCTCCCACACTTAAAATACCCTTTGCGACAACAAAATTTCTAGATGCAGGCAGAGGCTCTGTAGGCAGCCCTCCAACTAGAAGAAAATTAGTATCAACAGACGGACCCAACTATCGAATAACATAAGGAGGACTTGAAGAATCTAATGTTTCAGCTGAACCAAAATAAGAACAAGGACAAATGAGAAGTTTTTTGGTGTACTACATGCAGGACAGAAGTACACCACAAGAATGAATGTCCAACATTCACGCAGTATATGGCAACAGGGATGCCAAACCCGTTACCAATAGGAGGACTATGGTGAAAAATTTGCAAGACACTGGTTCACAACCCTTATCACTGCATGACGATGCAGAAATACCAGACAATCCCAAAGAGATCCTATTGCACCTTTTGCAAGTCAGTGGGCCACGACAACAAATATTGCAGAACCATGGAGCTGATGTGAGAAAGGACATCAGATGCATATAGAGTGTCGGCAAAAATGATCACTGGGCAAGCCACACCATAGTTTAATCAAGTTACAACTCCATACAACACTGCGCAAAAACAATATAATACTGCGCAACAACCATATAATAACACACAGCCTTAGTACAACACAACACAACCTTAGTACAATACCACGTAGTATAATCAGGCATGTAATGTCCCCATTTTGGGACATTATAACATTACAACATTTTAGAGTGTTATGCCTACCCGAGTAGCCAGATAGGGGTGACAAAGAGTTCAGGAGATATTGAGGGGTTTATTTGGGCCCGACTTGCATCGTTCATCATCAGGATCCATTTCTCACAGCTTGTCTTTGGTTTCGTTGCATTCCGACCATTTCCATAATTTTGAGTTATTATGGGTCATATCTTAATTAAATTCATTAAGAAGGTCATAATGGGCATATTACTTGGAGAAACCTCTTAGTGTGATAGCTCATTGGAATCAGGAAGAAGAACACTACAGGATAAGATGATGAGAAGTGACTTTTAGTGGTCGGAGAAGCCATAAGGATGGATAGATCACTTTTTAGAGGTATAATGGTTAATTAATTAATTAATTAAGTGATTTAATCAAGGAATAATAAAATAAAGTAAGTCACTTGGAGGGAAAAGGTCAACAACGAATTAGGGTTTTCGCAGTGAATTAGGGTTTAGAAAATCTATAAGAGAAGGGCCAATGACCTAATTCATCATTATGCAGATTATGACTTGTCATTGAGGAGAAGAGGTGCATCTCAGGAGAGATAGTTCAGTGGATTCAAGGAGAAAGACACCAGTTGGCTGATTTCAGTGTTGAGAGACACACCCTAGTCACCGGGAAGATCATTCAGGTTTTCCATCATTCTTCAGCAGTAGTTACACAATGTTCAACAGCAAGGGCGCATTCATCCATAGTGAGGGTGCAACTTTTGAGAGGGTTTTTAGTCGACTTATTCCATCCAGGGAGAATTTCGAGATTTCCCTCTGACCCATTAGGAGGGCAAGGCGCATATTTTGCCTGGTTCCTCATCAGATTCCGACGGAGGAATCAACTGGGACGCATTTTTCAGACTTGGATGTGCGACACTTTTGGCGGGCACATTTGGGGTTCTAGAGTGAGCATCAGACCAGATTCAGGGAAACCCTTTCGACCCATTTCCCAGTAGACCAAGGCAGTCGTTTTGAGACATATCTCGTCCGATTCCCACGGTGGAATCACTAGGATGCATTTTTCCAGAAGAAGAGGGGCGCATTCCCTAGGGGTATCCATCCGGGGTCCAGACTCATCAACAAAGGGGTCTGACAAATACTAGTACTGAGGACTAGAGCAGGGTGCATCATTTGGGACAGTTTCCAGGCCATTCCGAGAAGTATAGCTCCCAGGGCGAACTTTCCAGACTTCCAGCAGTTACCATCAGAGCTGCCATAGTTCCAGTGCATCCATTGATCTCGCAGTGCTCGAATATTCTGGGTATTATATTTAGTTGTTTATTTGTATTCTGGCTAAGATCCTTTTGTCTTTTGATCTAGCCGAGTGTTGTCATTTTATTCAGCCACATTTAGCCTTTATAATCCGCAGAGATATCATAATATAAACTTTGCAGTCCTTTGTCGCATTTATTATTTGTATGACCATTTATATGTTGTAAACGAT